>CAWUFW010017230.1:0-272376 GCA_963921515.1 Calotriton arnoldi
ATTCCGATTTACTCACTTGTTATCAGGAGAGACCTCAGTGCTGCATCTTTCAGCCCAGTACTGATCCTCAAAAGTAATTTTAACCGTACTTACCAGTAACTTGAATTTCCTTCCATAGGATATAATTGCCTGCTTTTTGCTGAAAAAGTTTCTAAGTGTTGATTTTTGAAACATACAAATATTCCTCTAAAATCAGCCGAAATACGAATTCCGATTTACTCACCTGTTATAAGGAGAGACCTCAGTGCTGTATCTTTCAGCCCAGTACTGGTCCTGAAAAGTAATTTTAACCGTACTTACCAGTAACTTGAATTTCCTTCCATAGGCTAACATTGACTGGTTTCACTTGGAAATTCTTCTAAGTGTGGAGTTTTGGAACTTTAAAATATTCCTCTAAAATCAGCCGAAATACGAATTCCGATTTACTCACCTGTTATCAGGAGAGACCTCAGTGCTGCATCTTTCAGCCCAGTACTGATCCTCAAAAGTAATTTTAACCGTACTTACCAGTAACTTGAATTTCCTTCCATAGGATATCATTGCCTGCTTTTTGCTGAAAAAGTTTCTAAGTGTTGATTTTTGAAACATACAAATATTCCTCTAAAATCAGCCGAAATACGAATTCCGATTTACTCACCTGTTATAAGGAGAGACCTCAGTGCTGTATCTTTCAGCCCAGTACTGGTCCTGAAAAGTAATTTTAACCGTACTTACCAGTAACTTGAATTTCCTTCCATAGGCTAACATTGACTGGTTTCACTTGGAAATTCTTCTAAGTGTGGAGTTTTGGAACTTTAAAATATTCCTCTAAAATCAGCCGAAATACGAATTCCGATTTACTCACCTGTTATCAGGAGAGACCTCAGTGCTGCATCTTTCAGCCCAGTACTGATCCTCAAAAGTAATTTTAACCGTACTTACCAGTAACTTGAATTTCCTTCCATAGGATATCATTGCCTGCTTTTTGCTGAAAAAGTTTCTAAGTGTTGATTTTTGAAACATACAAATATTCCTCTAAAATCAGCCGAAATACGAATTCCGATTTACTCACCTGTTATCAGGAGAGAACCCAGTGCTGCATCTTTTAGCCCAGCACTGACCCTGAAAAGTAATTTTAACCGTACTTACCAGTAACTTATCTTTTCTTCCATAGGAATCCATTGTCTGGTTTTCAGCAGAAAAGTTTCAAAGTGTCGATTTTCACAAACTACAAATATTCCTTAAAAATCGCCTGTATGACTTAAACGCATTTTTTCAACTGTTTACAGGAGATGCACCAGTGCTGGATCCAGGATCCAACACTGAGTAAGAAAAAGTAACGATAACAGTTTTTACCTGCTAAGTGAATTTCCTTCCATAGGATAACATAGGTGATTCTATGAGGAAAAGTTTCTAAGTGTCAACTTTTAAAATACAATAATATTCCTTAAAAATCACGACTGTAACCAAAACGCTTTTACTCAACTGTTTACAGGAGATGTCCCAGGACTGAATCTAGGATCCAGTCCTGTGGTTAGAAAAGTAATCCATAAAGTAACTAATTGCATTTAACTAGAAATTCACATTGAGCTGAATGTTGCATTGTGTTTGAAAATGTGTTGCCCATTGCAACAACTGTAACTACTGTACTTAAAAGTCTATTGCCTATGTGCTAAGTATTTAAACTAAAGTAATTCATTCTGAGAAAGTATTTTTTGTAATGTAATGTATAATGTAATTACAATGTAATTTAAAAATAAAATATGTAAAAGAAATTGTTTCTAAAAATGTAGTAAATCAGTATGAAAAAAAATAATATAAAAATTAATACATTTAAAAAACCTTTGAAATTCACTGAAAAACCGTAGGTTTCAGGCACGTTATAGTTACAAATTAGCATTTAAAAAACCTTTGAAATTCACTGAAAAAACCATAGGTTTCAGACACTTTATAGTTAGAAATTAGCATTTAAAAAACCTTTGAAATTCACTGAAAAAACCATAGGTTTTAGGGACAGTTATAGTTACAAATTAACATTTAAAAAACCTTTGAAATTCACTGAAAAAACCATAGGTTTCAGATATGTTATAGTTACAAATTAGCATTTAAAAAACCTTTGAAATTCACTGAAAAAACCATAGGTTTTAGGGACAGTTATAGTTAGTTGGACATTTCACTCGTACAAAACCCGTGAAATTCCCCCGTTATAGTTAGTTCAGCTAACTATAACTCGCGCCCCGCAATGCACTGCTGATGACGTCACATATTACATCACTCATGACATGGTCAGTGACATCACTGATGACATCACTGATGACATCTCAAATGACATCACTGATGACATCATCCATGTGATAATCTGATGCAGCTCCTCACACCCTAATATAACCTTTGATACACCCAATCTAAATTACAGACTGCCATTCGCAAAACTATAGACACTCCAACACCAATAACTACATACCCACTCACTGATTCTTAGGTCTACACACACACATCCACTCACTCACCCGTACAGTCACTCATACTTATGGTCACTCAGTACAGGACTATCATATGCACTCTTACTCCTATATAGACACTCAAACACCGCCACTCATCCAAAGAGGTACTCACACACCTAGTCAGTCATGCAAATAATTAAACACACTGCCATTTACTCACCTATACAGTTATACACACACCAGCTCACTTAATCATACAAATACTAGCACATTGTTACGCTCTTATACAATCACTGATACAAGCACACACTCATCCATACAGCCACTATCACAATCACTCACTCTCGCTTATAGCTATTTATATACTCCAACACACATATATACTGGCTTTCACATATGTAGTTACTCACACATGTACCACTGGGACATACATTCACTCACTAACACACTCTTACACACACTTACCCACCCATACAGTCTATCACAGATGCACTCTTGAAACCATCCACCCAGTGAATCACCCACTCACACATCTATGCACAGAGTCGCACACACCCCACCCACACAAACACTCAGGCACCCATACAGATACTCAGACAACCAATCAATAACTCATATAGACACTCATGTAGCTATTCACAAACCCATGCAGCCACTTACACAGCAACAGACAGACGGATACAGACATTCACCCAGTTTAGTCACTAACCCATGCATTCAGTAAGATACGTTAAATCACTCACTTATAGAGTCAGTCACGCACCTACTAAATCATCCATACAGACACTTACACACCCACTCATTCTTCAATACGTCTTTTCCTATATATATTAAAAATATTTAAACTTTACAGAAACACACAGTCACTGGATGATGTCATCAGTGATGTCATTTGAGATGTCATCAGTGATGTCATCAGTGATGTCACTGACCATGTCATGAGTGATGTAATATGTGATGTCATCAGCAGTGCATTGCGGGGCGCGAGTTATAGTTAGCTGAACTAACTATAACGGGGAATTTCACGGGTTTTGTACGAGTGAAATGTCCAACTAACTATAACTGTCCCTAAAACCTATGGTTTTTTCAGTGAATATATATATATATATATATATATATATATATATATATATATTATCTACTGGCGGTCGCCAGTAGATAGTTATAGTTAGGACCTATTATCCATAGGAAATCCGCGACATTCTATTTGAAATAACGTTGGCGCCGGTTGACGAATCTTCGCGAAAGTTTCCAACTTGTTGGGGCGCTCCGCTCCACTCCGCTCCTACCCTGAAAGTCTCGGGTTGATTCGTTAAGCGGAGGCCGAGAAAAAAGGGGGGTCCCAAAACGCGTTTTCCCCATTCATTTTTCCATAGGAACCTTTAGTCGCAGCTACAGCCCGAACTGCTGAACGGAATTACACCAAATTTGGCAAAGAGGTAGCCCTTGGTTCAGACTGGTGCCTTTGGCTTAAATGGTGTAAATCCGTTCAGTAGTTCCTGAGAAATTCACAAGTAAAGTCACATATATATCTATGGCCGAGTAGGGTCCGCGTACCCTCAGCGCACCCTGCGCGCACCGTCCCGATTACGAGCTGCATGCTAATTGGCTGTCAGCTGGCTGTCAACACTCCAAACCAGGAAGTGTTGGCAGCCATTTTGTCCCTCTGTAGAACCGAGGCACAAAAACAAGTGCGCAAAACGCACAAAGGGGGCAGGGTAGAAACACCCTGACCCCCTAGGTCTGCTCAGGGGGTCCCACAAGGACCCCCTGGGCAGAAAAAAGCATATTTTTTTTTAAATCGGCAGGATGCGCTCAGGGTGCGCGGATCCTGGCGATTAGAAAAAAACCCCAGAGGAAACAAGTGCGCAAAACGCACAAAGGGGGCAGGGTAGAAACACCCTGACCCCCTAGGTCTGCTCAGGGGGTCCCACAAGGACCCCCTGGGCAGAAAAAAGCATTTAAAAAAATCGAAGCGAGGTCTCCCGCGCTTGTTGATAATTTGCCCCCGGGTGGGCCAAGTCCCAGGGGCATGGTGGGGGGGTTTAGATTTAATGTGGGGGGCCTCTAAGGCCCCCCAAGCCCTGGGGACCGCCACCCCCCGGGGCTTTAAAAACATAATGGTGCGGGAGGGCTCTTGGCCCTCCCGCAGCCCCGGGGACCGCCACCCCCCGGGGCTTCTTTTTTTAAAAAAAATTTGACCTGTGTGGGGGGCTCCAGCCCCCCCACATGCCCCGGGGACCGCCACCTCCCCAGGGCACTAAAGATTTGAATATGGGGGTCCGTTACGGACCCCCAAAGCCCGGGGACCACCACCTCCCCGGGGCTGTGCACTGGATGGGAGGGGGCCGCGCGGCCCCCTCCTGGAGCCCTTGATGGCCCTGGGGACCGCCACCCCCAGGGCCGGCTCCTGCAGTGTCCCGGGGTACCTACCCCCGGGACACTGCTGTTTGCAATGACAGGACGGGAGCCTCGCGGCTCCCGTCCATTCATTGCAAACTTGCTTTGGATATTGGAAGCGAGAGCAGGAAGCCTGCTCTCGCTTCCAATATCCAAAGCAAGTTGCTTTCCACATGGGGAGCAGCATGTTAGCTGCTCCCCATGTGGAAAGCAATGCCGGCTCCCAAGGGACGCGGGGAGCCGGCGGGACTGTGGGGGTTTGGGGACCCCCCACAGTCCCCAACGAGAGGCCAGGCCCCGGGGATGGGTTCCCGGGGCCATAAGTGGCCAGGGAGGGGGGCCACGCAGCCCCCCTCCCCTAAAAAAATAAAAAAAAAATATTTAAAGGCCTGCCCCGGGGATGGGGTCCCCGGGGCCTTAAATGGCCTGAGGAGGGGGCCACGCAGCCCCCTCCAAATTTTTAATAAAAAAAGAGGGCTTGCCCCGGGGATGGGGTCCCGGGGCCAATACAGGCCCAGGGAAGGGGGCCACGCGGCCCCTTCCCGTTTTTAAAATTTATTTTTTTAAAAAAACTCCTCAGGCCCCGGGGGATGGGGTCCCCGGGGCAAAAAGTGGCTGAGGGAAGGGGGCCACGCAGCCCCCTCCCAATTAAAAAAAAAAAAAAAGACCGGCATCGTGCCGGAGGCCCCGCCCCCTCCCTGCAGCAGTCTGCAAACCCGCCCCCTGGCGCGTTTTGAGAAGGGAAGTAATTCCCCTTGAATACTGGGGGTCCCTGGGGGCCAACTAGCCCACCAGGAACCTCCAGTATGCGCCAGGGGGCTGCGTTTGCAGAGAGGTGTACATAGGCCACGCCCCTTTTTACACCTCTCTGCAACGCAGCTCTGTGGCGCTTTTTGGAAGTACATGGTGGGCTAGTTGGACTCCAGGGACCCTCAGGATTCAAGGGGACTTAATCCCCCAACTTAAAACGCGCCACGGGGCGCGTTTGCACAGTGGTGAAGGGGCGGGGCTTCAGGTGACATGTGTGCAAACAGGCCCCGTGGCGCGTTTTAAGTTGAGGAATTAAATCCCCTTCAATCCTGAGGGTCCCTGGGGGCCAACTAGCCCAACAGGTACGTCCAGAAAGCGCCACAGAGCTGCGTTGCAGAGAGGTGTAAAAGGGTGTGGCCTCTGTACACGTCTCTGCAACGCAGCCCCTGGCGCATACTGGAGGTTCCTGGTGGGCTAGTTGGCCCCCAGGGACCCTCATGATTCAAGGGGACTTAATCCCCCAACTTAAAACGCGCCACGGGGCGCGTTTGCACAGATGTCACCTCAGGCCCCGCCCCCTCCCTTCACCATTGTGCAAATATTCCTCTAAAATCAGCTGAAATACGAATTCCGATTTACTCACCTGTTATCAGGAGAGACCTCAGTGCTGCATCTTTCAGCCCAGTACTGGTCCTGAAAACTAATTTTAACCGTACTTACCAGTAACTTGAATTTCCTTCCATAGGCTAACATTGACTGGTTTCACTTAGAAATTCTTCTAAGTGTCGATTTTTGAAACATACAAATATTCCTCTAAAATCAGCCGAACTACGAATTCCGATTTACTCACCTGTTATCAGGAGAGACCTCAGTGCTGCATCTTTCAGCCCAGTACTGATCCTGAAAAGTAATTTTAACCGTACTTACCAGTAACTTGAATTTCCTTCCATAGGATATGATTGACTGGTTTCACTTGGAAATTCTTCTAAGTGTGGAGTTTTGGAACTTTATAATATTCCTCTAAAATCACCCGAAATACGAATTCCGATTTACTCACCTGTTATCAGGAGAGACCTCAGTGCTGCATCTTTCAGCCCAGTACTGATCCTGAAAAGTAATTTTAACCGTACTTACCAGTAACTTGAATTTCCTTCCATAGGATATCATTGCCTGCTTTTTGCTGAAAAAGTTTCTAAGTGTTGATTTTTGAAACATACAAATATTCCTCTAAAATCAGCCGAAATACGAATTCCGATTTACTCACCTGTTATACGGAGAGACCTCAGTGCTGTATCTTTCAGCCCAGTACTGGTCCTGAAAAGTAATTTTAACCGTACTTACCAGTAACTTGAATTTCCTTCCATAGGCTAACATTGACTGGTTTCACTTGGAAATTCTTCTAAGTGTGGAGTTTTGGAACTTTAAAATATTCCTCTAAAATCAGCCGAAATACGAATTCCGATTTACTCACCTGTTATCAGGAGAGACCTCAGTGCTGCATCTTTCAGCCCAGTACTGATCCTCAAAAGTAATTTTAACCGTACTTACCAGTAACTTGAATTTCCTTCCATAGGATATCATTGCCTGCTTTTTGCTGAAAAAGTTTCTAAGTGTTGATTTTTGAAACATACAAATATTCCTCTAAAATCACCCGAAATACGAATTCCGATTTACTCACCTGTTATAAGGAGAGACCTCAGTGCTGTATCTTTCAGCCCAGTACTGGTCCTGAAAAGTAATTTTAACCGCACTTACCAGTAACTTGAATTTCCTTCCATAGGATATCATTGCCTGCTTTTTGCTGAAAAAGTTTCTAAGTGTTGATTTTTGAAACATACAAATATTCCTCGAAAATCAGCCGAAATACGAATTCCGATTTACTCACCTGTTATACGGAGAGACCTCAGTGCTGTATCTTTCAGCCCAGTACTGGTCCTGAAAAGTAATTTTAACCGTACTTACCAGTAACTTGAATTTCCTTCCATAGGCTAACATTGACTGGTTTCACTTGGAAATTCTTCTAAGTGTGGAGTTTTGGAACTTTAAAATATTCCTCTAAAATCAGCCGAAATACGAATTCCGATTTACTCACTTGTTATCAGGAGAGACCTCAGTGCTGCATCTTTCAGCCCAGTACTGATCCTCAAAAGTAATTTTAACCGTACTTACCAGTAACTTGAATTTCCTTCCATAGGATATAATTGCCTGCTTTTTGCTGAAAAAGTTTCTAAGTGTTGATTTTTGAAACATACAAATATTCCTCTAAAATCAGCCGAAATACGAATTCCGATTTACTCACCTGTTATAAGGAGAGACCTCAGTGCTGTATCTTTCAGCCCAGTACTGGTCCTGAAAAGTAATTTTAACCGTACTTACCAGTAACTTGAATTTCCTTCCATAGGCTAACATTGACTGGTTTCACTTGGAAATTCTTCTAAGTGTGGAGTTTTGGAACTTTAAAATATTCCTCTAAAATCAGCCGAAATACGAATTCCGATTTACTCACCTGTTATCAGGAGAGACCTCAGTGCTGCATCTTTCAGCCCAGTACTGATCCTCAAAAGTAATTTTAACCGTACTTACCAGTAACTTGAATTTCCTTCCATAGGATATCATTGCCTGCTTTTTGCTGAAAAAGTTTCTAAGTGTTGATTTTTGAAACATACAAATATTCCTCTAAAATCAGCCGAAATACGAATTCCGATTTACTCACCTGTTATAAGGAGAGACCTCAGTGCTGTATCTTTCAGCCCAGTACTGGTCCTGAAAAGTAATTTTAACCGTACTTACCAGTAACTTGAATTTCCTTCCATAGGCTAACATTGACTGGTTTCACTTGGAAATTCTTCTAAGTGTGGAGTTTTGGAACTTTAAAATATTCCTCTAAAATCAGCCGAAATACGAATTCCGATTTACTCACCTGTTATCAGGAGAGACCTCAGTGCTGCATCTTTCAGCCCAGTACTGATCCTCAAAAGTAATTTTAACCGTACTTACCAGTAACTTGAATTTCCTTCCATAGGATATCATTGCCTGCTTTTTGCTGAAAAAGTTTCTAAGTGTTGATTTTTGAAACATACAAATATTCCTCTAAAATCAGCCGAAATACGAATTCCGATTTACTCACCTGTTATCAGGAGAGAACCCAGTGCTGCATCTTTTAGCCCAGCACTGACCCTGAAAAGTAATTTTAACCGTACTTACCAGTAACTTATCTTTTCTTCCATAGGAATCCATTGTCTGGTTTTCAGCAGAAAAGTTTCAAAGTGTCGATTTTCACAAACTACAAATATTCCTTAAAAATCGCCTGTATGACTTAAACGCATTTTTTCAACTGTTTACAGGAGATGCACCAGTGCTGGATCCAGGATCCAACACTGAGTAAGAAAAAGTAACGATAACAGTTTTTACCTGCTAAGTGAATTTCCTTCCATAGGATAACATAGGTGATTCTATGAGGAAAAGTTTCTAAGTGTCAACTTTTAAAATACAATAATATTCCTTAAAAATCACGACTGTAACCAAAACGCTTTTACTCAACTGTTTACAGGAGATGTCCCAGGACTGAATCTAGGATCCAGTCCTGTGGTTAGAAAAGTAATCCATAAAGTAACTAATTGCATTTAACTAGAAATTCACATTGAGCTGAATGTTGCATTGTGTTTGAAAATGTGTTGCCCATTGCAACAACTGTAACTACTGTACTTAAAAGTCTATTGCCTATGTGCTAAGTATTTAAACTAAAGTAATTCATTCTGAGAAAGTATTTTTTGTAATGTAATGTATAATGTAATTACAATGTAATTTAAAAAATAAAATATGTAAAAGAAATTGTTTCTAAAAATGTAGTAAATCAGTATGAAAAAAAATAATATAAAAATTAATACATTTAAAAAACCTTTGAAATTCACTGAAAAAACCGTAGGTTTCAGGCACGTTATAGTTACAAATTAGCATTTAAAAAACCTTTGAAATTCACTGAAAAAACCATAGGTTTCAGACACTTTATAGTTAGAAATTAGCATTTAAAAAACCTTTGAAATTCACTGAAAAAACCATAGGTTTTAGGGACAGTTATAGTTACAAATTAACATTTAAAAAAACCTTTGAAATTCACTGAAAAAACCATAGGTTTCAGATATGTTATAGTTACAAATTAGCATTTAAAAAACCTTTGAAATTCACTGAAAAAACCATAGGTTTTAGGGACAGTTATAGTTAGTTGGACATTTCACTCGTACAAAACCCGTGAAATTCCCCCGTTATAGTTAGTTCAGCTAACTATAACTCGCGCCCCCGCAATGCACTGCTGATGACGTCACATATTACATCACTCATGACATGGTCAGTGACATCACTGATGACATCACTGATGACATCTCAAATGACATCACTGATGACATCATCCACGTGATAATCTGATGCAGCTCCTCACACCCTAATATAACCTTTGATACACCCAATCTAAATTACAGACTGCCATTCGCAAAACTATAGACACTCCAACACCAATAACTACATACCCACTCACTGATTCTTAGGTCTACACACACACATCCACTCACTCACCCGTACAGTCACTCATACTTATGGTCACTCAGTACAGGACTATCATATGCACTCTTACTCCTATATAGACACTCAAACACCGCCACTCATCCAAAGAGGTACTCACACACCTAGTCAGTCATGCAAATAATTAAACACACTGCCATTTACTCACCTATACAGTTATACACACACCAGCTCACTTAATCATACAAATACTAGCACATTGTTACGCTCTTATACAATCACTGATACAAGCACACACTCATCCATACAGCCACTATCACAATCACTCACTCTCGCTTATAGCTATTTATATACTCCAACACACATATATACTGGCTTTCACATATGTAGTTACTCACACATGTACCACTGGGACATACATTCACTCACTAACACACTCTTACACACACTTACCCACCCATACAGTCTATCACAGATGCACTCTTGAAACCATCCACCCAGTGAATCACCCACTCACACATCTATGCACAGAGTCGCACACACCCCACCCACACAAACACTCAGGCACCCATACAGATACTCAGACAACCAATCAATAACTCATATAGACACTCATGTAGCTATTCACAAACCCATGCAGCCACTTACACAGCAACAGACAGACGGATACAGACATTCACCCAGTTTAGTCACTAACCCATGCATTCAGTAAGATACGTTAAATCACTCACTTATAGAGTCAGTCACGCACCTACTAAATCATCCATACAGACACTTACACACCCACTCATTCTTCAATACGTCTTTTCCTATATATATTAAAAATATTTAAACTTTACAGAAACACACAGTCACTGGATGATGTCATCAGTGATGTCATTTGAGATGTCATCAGTGATGTCATCAGTGATGTCACTGACCATGTCATGAGTGATGTAATATGTGACGTCATCAGCAGTGCATTGCGGGGCGCGAGTTATAGTTAGCTGAACTAACTATAACGGGGGAATTTCACGGGTTTTGTACGAGTGAAATGTCCAACTAACTATAACTGTCCCTAAAACCTATGGTTTTTCAGTGAATATATATATATATATATATATATATATATATATTATCTACTGGCGGTCGCCAGTAGATAGTTATAGTTAGGACCTATTATCCATAGGAAATCCGCGACATTCTATTTGAAATAACGTTGGCGCCGGTTGACGAATCTTCGCGAAAGTTTCCAACTTGTTGGGGCGCTCCGCTCCGCTCCGCTCCTACCCTGAAAGTCTCGGGTTGATTCGTTAGCGGGGGCCGAGAAAAAGGGGGTCCCAAAACGCGTTTTCCCCATTCATTTTTCCATAGGAACCTTTAGTCGCAGCTACAGCCCGAACTGCTGAACGGAATTACACCAAATTTGGCAAAGAGGTAGCCCTTGGTTCAGACTGGTGCCTTTGGCTTAAATGGTGTAAATCCGTTCAGTAGTTCCTGAGAAATTCACAAGTAAAGTCACATATATATCTATGGCCGAGTAGGGTCCGCGTACCCTCAGCGCACCCTGCGCGCACCGTCCCGATTACGAGCTGCATGCTAATTGGCTGTCAGCTGGCTGTCAACACTCCAAACCAGGAAGTGTTGGCAGCCATTTTGTCCCTCTGTAGAACCGAGGCACAAAAACAAGTGCGCAAAATGCACAAAGGGGGCAGGGTAGAAACACCCTGACCCCTAGGTCTGCTCAGGGGGTCCCACAAGGACCCCCTGGGCAGAAAAAGCATATTTTTTTAAATCGGCAGGATGCGCTCAGGGTGCGCGGATCCTGGCGATTAGAAAAAAACCCAGAGGAAACAAGTGCGCAAAACGCACAAAGGGGGCAGGGTAGAAACACCCTGACCCCTAGGTCTGCTCAGGGGTCCCACAAGGACCCCTGGGCAGAAAAAGCATTTAAAAGAAATCGGCGGGATGCGCTCAGGGTGCGCGGATCCCGCCGAGAAAAATCGAAGCGAGGTCTCCCGCGCTTGTTGTTAATTTGCCCCCGGGTGGGCCAAGTCCCGGGGGCATGGTGGGGGGTTTAGATTTAATGTGGGGGCCTCTAAGGCCCCAAGCCCGGGGACCGCCACCCCCGGGGCTTTAAAAACATAATGGTGCGGGAGGGCTCTTGGCCCTCCGCAGCCCCGAGGACCGCCACCCCCGGGGCTTCTTTTTAAAAAAAAATTTGGACCTGTGTGGGGGGCTCCAGCCCCCACATGCCCGAGGACCGCCACCTCCCCAGGGCACTAAAGATTTGAATATGGGGGTCCGTTACGGACCCCAAAGCCCGGGGACCACCACCTCCCCGGGGCTGTGCACTGGATGGGAGGGGGCCGCGCGGCCCCCTCCTGGAGCCCTTGATGGCCCTGGGGACTGCCACCCCCAGGGCCGGCTCCTGCAGTGTCCCGGGGTACCTACCCCTGGGACACTGCTGTTTGCAATGACAGGACGGGAGCCTCGCGGCTCCCGTCCTGTCATTGCAAACTTGCTTTGGATATTGGAAGCGAGAGCAGGAAACCTGCTCTCGCTTCCAATATCCAAAGCAAATTGCTTTCCACATGGGGAGCAGCATGTTAGCTGCTCCCCATGTGGAAAGCAATGCCGGCTCCCAAGGGACGCGGGGAGCCGGCGGGACTGTGGGGGTTTGGGGACCCCCACAGTCCCCAACGAGAGGCCAGGCCCGGGGGATGGGGTCCCGGGGCCATAAGTGGCCAGGGAGGGGGGCCACGCAGCCCCCCTCCCCTAAAAAAAATAAAAAAAAAATATTTAAAGGCCGGCCCCGGGGATGGGGTCCCGGGGCCTTAAATGGCCTGAGGAGGGGAGCCACGCAGCCCCCTCCAAATTTTTAATTAAAAAAAGAGGGCTTGCCCCGGGGGATGGGGTCCCGGGGCCAATACAGGCCCAGGGAAGGGGGCCACGCGGCCCCTTCCCGTTTTTAAAATTTATTTTTAAAAAAACAACTCCTCAGGCCCCGGGGGATGGGGTCCCGGGGCAAAAAGTGGCTGAGGGAAGGGGGCCACGCAGCCCCCTCCCAATTAAAAAAAAAAAAAAGACCGGCATCGTGCCGGAGGCCCGCCCCCTCCCTGCAGCAGTCTGCAAACGCGCCCCCTGGCGCGTTTTGAGAAGGGAGTAATTCCCCTTGAATACTGGGGGTCCCTGAGGGCCAACTAGCCCACCAGGAACCTCCAGTATGCGCCAGGGGCTGCGTTTGCAGAGAGGTGTACATAGGCCACGCCCCTTTTACACCTCTCTGCAACGCAGCTCTGTGGCGCTTTTGGAAGTACATGGTGGGCTAGTTGGACTCCAGGGACCCTCAGGATTCAAGGGGACTTAATCCCCCAACTTAAAACGCGCCACGGGGCGCGTTTGCACAGTGGTGAAGGGACGGGGCGGGGCTTCAGGTGACATGTGTGCAAACAGGCCCCGTGGCGCGTTTTAAGTTGAGGAATTAAATCCCCTTCAATCCTGAGGGTCCCTGGGGGCCAACTAGCCCAACAGGTACGTCCAGAAAGCGCCACAGAGCTGCGTTGCAGAGAGGTGTAAAAAGGGGTGTGGCCTCTGTACACGTCTCTGCAACGCAGCCCCTGGCGCATACTGGAGGTTCCTGGTGGGCTAGTTGGCCCCCAGGGACCCTCATGATTCAAGGGGACTTAATCCCCCAACTTAAAACGCGCCACGGGGCGCGTTTGCACAGATGTCACCTCAGGCCCCGCCCCCTCCCTTCACCATTGTGCAAATATTCCTCTAAAATCAGCTGAAATACGAATTCCGATTTACTCACCTGTTATCAGGAGAGACCTCAGTGCTGCATCTTTCAGCCCAGTACTGGTCCTGAAAAGTAATTTTAACCGTACTTACCAGTAACTTGAATTTCCTTCCATAGGCTAACATTGACTGGTTTCACTTAGAAATTCTTCTAAGTGTCGATTTTTGAAACATACAAATATTCCTCTAAAATCAGCCGAACTACGAATTCCGATTTACTCACCTGTTATCAGGAGAGACCTCAGTGCTGCATCTTTCAGCCCAGTACTGATCCTGAAAAGTAATTTTAACCGTACTTACCAGTAACTTGAATTTCCTTCCATAGGATATGATTGACTGGTTTCACTTGGAAATTCTTCTAAGTGTGGAGTTTTGGAACTTTATAATATTCCTCTAAAATCACCCGAAATACGAATTCCGATTTACTCACCTGTTATCAGGAGAGACCTCAGTGCTGCATCTTTCAGCCCAGTACTGATCCTGAAAAGTAATTTTAACCGTACTTACCAGTAACTTGAATTTCCTTCCATAGGATATCATTGCCTGCTTTTTGCTGAAAATGTTTCTAAGTGTTGATTTTTGAAACATACAAATATTCCTCTAAAATCAGCCGAAATAGGAAATCCGATTTACTCACCTGTTATCAGGAGAGACCTCAGTGCTGCATCCTTCAGCCCAGTACTGTTCCTGAAAAGTAATTTTAACCGTACTTACCAGTAACTTGAATTTCCTTCCATAGGCTAACATTGACTGGTTTCACTTGGAAATTCTTCTAAGTGTGGAGTTTTGGAACTTTATAATATTCCTCTAAAATCAACCGTAATACGAATTCCAATTTACTCACCTGTTATCAGGAGAGAACCCAGTGCTGCATCTTTTAGCCCAGCACTGACCCTGAAAAGTAATTCTAACCGTACTTACCAGTAACTTATATTTCCTTCCATAGGAATCCATTGTCTGGTTTTCAGCAGAAAAGTTTCAAAGTGTCGATTTTCACAAACTACAAATATTCCTTAAAAATCGCCTGTGTGACTTAAACGCATTCTTTCAACTGTTTACAGGAGATGCACCAGTGCTGGTTCCAGGATCCACCTCTGAGTAAGAAAAAGTAACGATAACACTACTTACCTGCTAAGTGAATTTCCTCCCATAGGATAACATTGGTGATTCTATATGAAAAAGTTTCTAAGTGTCAATTTTTAAAATACAATAATATTCCTTAAAAATCACTACTGTAACCAAAACGCTTTTACTCAACTGTTTACAGGAGATGTCCCAGGACTGAATCTAGGATCCAGTCCTGTGGTTAGAAAAGTAATCCATAAAGTAACTAATTGCATTTAACTAGAAATTCACATTGAGCTCAATGTTGCATTGTTTTTGAAATTGTGTTGCCCCTTGCAACAACTGTAACTACTGTACTTAAAAGTCTATTCCCTATTTGCAAAGTATTTAAACTAAAGTAATTCATTCTGAGAAAGTATATTTTGTAATGTAATGTATAATGTAATTACAATGTAATTTAAAAAATAAAATATCTAAAAATAAATAGTTTAAAAAATGTTGTAAATCAGTATCAAAAAAATAAATATAATAATTAATACATTTAAAAATTGTCATTTACAAAACCTTTGAAATTCACTGAAAAAACCATAGGTTTCAGACACGTTATAGTTAGAAATTAGCATTTAAAAAACCTTTGAAATTCACTGAAAAAACCATAGGTTTCAGACACGTTATAGTTAGGAATTAGCATTTAAAAACCTTTGAAATTCACTGAAAAAACCATAGGTTTCAGGCACGTTATAGTTAGAAATTAGCATTTAAAAAACCTTAGAAATTCACTGAAAAAACCATAAGGTTTTAGGGACAGTTATAGTTAGTTGGACATTGCACTCGTACAAAACCCGTGAAATTCCCCGTTATAGTTAGTTCAGGTAACTATAACTCGCGCCTCACAATGCACTGCTGATGACGTCACATATTACATCACTCATGACATGGTCAGTGACATCACTGATGACATCACTGATGACATCTCAAATGACATCACTGATGACATCATCCATGTGAGAATTTAATGCATCTTCTCACACCCAAATATAAGTTTTGATACACCCACTCTAAATTACAGACTGCCATTCTCAAAACCATACACACTCCAATACCAATAAGTACATACCCACTCACTGATTCTTAGGTCTACACACACACATCTACTCACTCACCCGTACAGTCACTCATACTTACAGTCACTCAGTACAGGACTATCATATGCACTCATACACCTATATAAACACTCACACAACGCAACTCATCCATAGAGGTACTCACACACCTAGTCAGTCATGCAAATAATTAATCACACTCCAATTTACTCACCTATACAGTTATACACACCAGCTCACTTACTCATAAAAATACTAGCACATTCTTACGCTCCTATGCAATCACTGATGCAAGCACACATTCATCCATATAGCCACTCTCACAATCACACACTCTCACTTATAGCCATTTATATACTCCAACACACATATATACTGCCTTTCACATATGTAGTTACTCACACATGTACCACTTCGATATACATTCAATCACTAACACACTCATACACACACTCACCCACCCATACAGCCCATCACAGATGCACTCTTGAAACCATGCACCCAGTGAATCACCCACTCACACATCTATGCACAGAGTCACACACACCCCACCCACACAAACACTGAGGCACCCATACAGATACTCAGAGAACCAATCCATAACCCATATAGACACTCATTTAGCTAGTCAGAAACCCATGCAGCTGCTTACACAACAACAGACAGACGGATACAGACATTCACACAGTTTAGTCACTCACCCATGCATCCAGTAAGATACGTTTAATCACTCACTTATAGACTCAGTCATGCACCTACTAAATCATCCATTCAGGCGCTTCTACACCCACTCGTTCTTCAATACGCCTTTCCCTATATATATTAAACATATTTAAACTTTACAGAAACACACAGTCACTGGATGATGTCATCAGTGATGTCATTTGAGATGTCATCAGTGATGTCATCAGTGATGTCACTGACCATGTCATGAGTGATGTAATATGTGACGTCATCAGCAGTGCTTTGCGGGGGAGCGAGTTATAGTTACCTGAACTAACTATAACGGGGGGATTTCACGGGTTTTGTACGAGTGCAATGTCCAACTAACTATAACTGTCCCTAAAACCTTATGGTTTTTTCAGTGAATTTCTAAGGTTTTTTAAATGTTAATTTCTAACTATAACGTGCCTGAAACCTATGGTTTTTCAGTGAATTTCAAAGGTTTTTTAAATGCTAATTCCTAACTATAACGTGTCTTAAACCTATGGTTTTTTCAGTGAATATATATATATATATACATGCAGAAGCAGTTCTGCTCTTTCTAAAGATGGAACTGCCAGTTTCAGTCAACGTTACAATACTCTAATATTCAAATCTATAACAGCTATTAAGTAAACAAATCAGTAGTAACTTTCAACTTTTTTATTACAAAAAACAATTTAACAACATTCCAAAACTACAACAACAACTACATTATAAAACAAACAAAACAAACAACTTTACAAATGTATAATGTCTTTTTCACATTAAGAGGGATGCCTGTTGTAACTGCACCACCGCAGCCGGACAAAGAGTGGCAGTTTTTTGTTTTTGAGGCCTGCTTGCAAAAAAGTCTATGCAAAGTTTCTCATGCATACAGTTTTTTAAAATAAAAGGAGTTTACAAAAGCTAGCTCGGGCAGAGTTAGTTTGTGCTGCTGAACTGCAGAGCTCTTCATGTGCTTCCCCATCTTTTCAACATGGATGTACTGTGCCTGCTCAGGAACTCACTGCTGAACAAGACAATAATCCTGCTTATCTTAACAAAGCTAATTTTTGCTGTTTATGAAAGCAGGTCATTTTTTCCTCAGAGACAAGTAGACCTACTTAGCACAAGCTTGTGCAAGTCACAAATTTCCCCCATGCAATACAAACATTATCACTTCTCAAATTAATAATTTTTCCTTACTTTCCACAGAGTAAATATTTCCAGTTTTTTCAAAAATGAACAAGACCTCTTTTTCTCCTTCATATTTCTCACATGATAGTTGGGAGTTGCTAGGCGGGTCTGAAAGCCCGCATTTGCTTGCATTTTTTCCTTGCTACTTTGTCTAGCTGGGGTGGGACTACGTCCCCAGCACACTTTGGACAGTGGAGGCTGGGCCAGCAGACAACGCACTCAAAAGCGCCAGTCATTACCCGCGGCGCGGGACGCTGTTGCCAGGCAGCTCTGTAAGCCTGCATTTGCCCGCATTTTTACTTTGCTCCTTTGCCTTGCTGGGGTCAGACTATGTCCCCCAGCACACTTTGTACATCGTAGGCGGGGCCAGCAGACAACGTGTTCAAAAGCGTCGGAAGTCTCCCGCAGCACGGTACGCACATGGGATAGGCCCGGGTGGGTGCCTGTCTTAGCCCTTCATAGACTGGCATAGGCTGCACTGGCCCATTCCTCTTTGTCCTTTGACTTCACACCTTATGTTACCTGGAAGCTGACCCTTACCTAATGTACTGTGTGTTTTGATTAGTTTACCCGTGGAGTACTCTGCTTGCAACAATATGTGTAAAATGAAGGGCATTTCTGGGGTTTCCACTGTCCCTCCTTTGCATCCTCGTAGCAATATTGATAATTTCTTGACATGGGCTGTGGATGTAGTATCCAACGAAATTAGACTGGCAGAGCGTCACTTTTCACTCACTTCTGAGGAACCTGTCTCACTTCCACTTCCCTCCCGGGCCATTTGTTTTACTTCTCCAAGCAGTCCTGAGCCTCCCTCCTTAGGGGCATCTATAGGTTCTGTATCAAATCCATCGGCAGGGGTTATTGTTAATGCTTGCTCTTCAGTCAAGGGGCCTACCTGCAGTAGCAATTCGGATGGGGCAGAGAGAGAAGCACTCGAGAATGAATCTGTTAATATTGTTTGTTCTCCTGACCCTGACCTAGACACCGGGCCAACAGCCAAATGTAGGAAGAAAGCCCTGAAATCCAAGCCCCCTGAGCACAAGTTTAAATTCCAACCCGCAGGAGGGCCGGCATAGAGTCTGTGCCTGCAACTATGCCTGTTCCACCAGATTGCTCCTGGGATAATATGAGCAAACACCTAAGTGATTTGTTGGACGCTAAATTACATCCCATTTATGATTGCTTGCTTCCATGGGAAGAGACACTGGGCTCTCTGCTGAGACCTCTATTTTGGATGACGGGTGTGCATAGTAAGCTGTGTCCAGGGACTGTCCTTTCCACTAAGACCCCTCTCTTGGATGATGTGTGTGGATAGTAGGGTATGGTAAGAGCCTTAACTCTACTCACAGTTCTTAACAAGGTGAAGGGCATAAATAGTAGATGCTGATAAACACCATCTCCAGTACGACTCCTTCCTACAATAACAAGTATGCATACCAGAGTGTATTCAAACATCACCTATTCTTTCCTACTTTTCACAATCCTGTGGTAGTCTTGCGAGATCGTAACTTTAAAAAAAAAAAAATTAACCTTATAATCGTCACAGTACCTTCCTCTCAAAAACAAGGACCACAATATGTATTCCTACTAATAGAGTGTATTGAGAACTCCTTCTTACTATTCATGATCTTGTGAGAGTCACTCAAGATTGTAAAAATTAGTTTAAAACAATATACAATTTTGCTTTTCAGTAGTTATCCCTTAGACACCTCCTCTCTAAATCTAGAGGGACAGCATGCCTTTCTGCTGCCCCTTATATAGCTTTTTTACTTCATTTCCACAGCACCTACATTTTTTCATGATAAACAGTAATGGTGGCCGTTTAATTTCTAAAATTCCAACACCCAGCCAATCAGATCGCTCGCGGGACTTGCAGTAACCTCTCGTTCCAGGCGAGAGCGGGAAGGCTCATGGGAAAAACAGGTCTCTCTACCAACCACAAGGCTCCATTTTTTATTTGGTGCAATCGCAGGACACCCGTGGGTCTCTTGTGAGCCCAACTTCCAAAATATACAATTATTTTTTACCAATATATCAAAAACTACTGAACGTATTTACACTAAATTACAAAAAGCATTGTCTGCGGACCAAGATTTAGCTTCTTGCCAAATTTGGTTTAATTCCGTTCAGCAGTTTTTGCTATAACCTGACTTATTGAAGTCTATGAAAAATGGATGGGGATTTTACATGTTGGGACCCCCCTTTCTCTGTGCCTCTGCTTGATGGATCACAACTAAACTTTCTGGGAAGGAGCTGGGGTGGATGAACTTTTCAAAAAAATGTTTTGTGAAGAGTTGTCAAACGAGACCAAAGTTATTAGCGAACTAAAAAATGCTCCATCTATGGAAAAGCTACCTGGTGGCAACTATATAAAATACATATATACATATAAACATAAATAAATATATATATATATGTATATATATATTCAAATCAAAGTCCTGTCCCTCCTTCTCCAATGAGAGGGAAAACACAGTAGGTACGGACCAACAAAGTGTATCAAAAAAATCCAAGGATATCTGGCTCAAAGTTCCATTGTTTTATTCTTATATTCACCCAGTAAAACAGACGAGTGTCCGCCCCAGACCATATATATATATATATATGTATGTTACCTACTGGCGGTCACCAGTAGGTAGTTATAGTTAGGACCTAGTTTCCATAGGAAAAGCATTTTTTGATTTGCCAATAACTTTGGCGCCATTTGATGAATCTTTGTGAAATTTTCAAAACTAATGGGGCGGTCACGTCAGCTGCTGTCTTGAAACTTTCGGGGTGATCCGTCAAGCGGGGGCCAAGAAAAAAGGGGGGTCCCAAAAAGCTTTATCTTTATGCAAATTTCCATAGGAAACTATTGACGCAGCTACAGCCCGAACTGCTGAACGGAATTACATCAAATTTGGCAGAAAGGTAGCTCTTGGTCCAGAGAGCACTCTTTAAATGGTGTTAATCCGTTCAGTAGTTCCTGAGAAATTTAAAGATTTCTCAGATATTCAACTGTGGCCGCGGTGGATCCGTGAACCCTCCCATTCTCATTCCTGAGATCTGATTGGCTGCCAACACTTTAAGCCAGGAAGTGTTGGCGGCCATCTTGTGACTCGGTTGAAATGAGTCACAAGAATATATGTGAAAAACAAGAAAAGGGGGCAGGGTAGAAACACCCTGACCCCCTAGGCCTGCTGCCAAAAAAAGCATTTTTAAAAAACAAATTCAGCAGGAGTCATGGTGGGTCTGCGAATCCGGCCGGAAAATAAATGTGAAGCGAGGACTCCTGCGCTTCATTTGATTAGGCCCCCGGGTGGGCCAGGTCCCAGGGGCAATCTGAAGTAATAATGCGGTTGCTGCGTGGGCCCCTGCAGCCTCAGGGACAGCCACCTCCCTGGGGCTAATTGTAAAATAAAAAGCATCGGGGGGCTCCTACCCCCCCATGCAACCCCAGGAACTGCCACCTCCCTGGGGCTAGTGTATTGAAATGCGGGGGCCATGCACCCCCCTGCTGCCCGGGGACCACCACCTCTCTGGGGCTACACTACAACATGAGTGGTGGGGCTCCTGCCCCTCATGCAGCCTTCGGGACCACCACCTCCCCAGGCTAATGTATTGAAATGTGGGGGGCCACATTGTCCCACGGCAGCCCCAGTGACCGCCACCTTCCCGGGCTATTGTATCGTAATGCGGGGGGCCACACAGCCCCCTCACAGCCCGGACACTGCCACCTCCCTGGGGCACTGCTCCTGCCAAGCCATACCAAACACTGCTTCGCTTCATGGAAGCAAGAGCATGAAAAATGTTCTGGTTCCATGAAGCGGAGCAGAATTGCTTTTGGGCAGAGGGAGCTGCATGTTTGCATCTCTCTCTGCCCAAAAGCAATGTAGGCTCCCGCAGGAGGCAGGGAGCCGGCAGGGACTGTGGGGGCCTTGAGGCTTCCCCTGCAGTCCCCAACGATGTGGCTATGCCCTGGGGGATGGGTCCCCGGGGACATAAATGGCCCAGGAGGGGGGCCACTCGGCCCCTCACCCTTGAAATAAAATTTTTTTAAAAATGGCCGGGCTCTTGGGGATGGGGTCTCGGGGCTGAAATTGGTGTGCCCCCCTCCCCTTTACAAAAAAAATGGGTCAGGCCCCGGGGGATGGGGTCCCCAGGGCCCAAAAGGATCATGGGTAAAGGAGCCACACAGCCCCCCTTCCTAAAATAAAAAAAACATTGGAAGCGGGGAACTCACCGGAGGCCCCACCCCCTTTCTTCACTACACTGCAAACATGCCTCCTGGCATGCTCTTGGTTGGGGGATGAAGTCCCCTTTGCTCCTGAGGGCCCTTAGGGGCCAACTAGCCCACCTGTTACCTTCAGTATGCCCAACACAGTGGGATAGCTCAGAGGTGGTCGGAGGCCACTCCCCTTTTTCCACCACTCTGCAAACACACTATTTGGCACACTGCAGGTGGGGTGATGAGGTCCCCTTGTATTCTGAGGGCCTCAGGACTAAAGTGGGGCTCATCCCCCAAGCAGCAGTGCTCCAGGAGGCACATTTGCAGAGTGGTGGAGAAAGGGGTGTGGCTTTCGACCACCTCTCAGCAATCCACTGTGTGGGGATTACTGGAGGTAACAGGTGGGCTAGTTGGACCCTAAGGACCTTCAGCAGCAGAGGGGACTTCATCCCCCAACCAAGAGCATGCCAGGAGGTGCCTTTGCAGAGGGCTGGTAAAAGGGGGCATGGTCTGCTATCAGATCTGAGCAATCCTGCTGTATGGGACTTACTAGAGGTAATAGGAGGGGTAGTTGGTCCCCAAGGAGGTCCTTGGGGCCAACTACCCCTCCTATTACCTACAGTAAGTTTCACACAGCAGGATTGCTGAGAAGTTGTCAGAGGCCACGCCCCCTTTCTCCACCACTCTGCAAATGTGCCTCTGGGCGCACTACTAGTTGGGGGATAAAGTCCCCTTGACTCCAGAGGGACCTTGGGGTCCAAGAAGCCCTCCTGGTACCTGTTGTAAGTCCTATTCAGCAAAATTCCTGAGAGCTGGTTGGAGGCCCAGCCCCTTTCTCCACCACTCTGCAAATGTGACTGCTAGTTTAAAATCTTCGAAATTCACAAAAAAAAACCCAAAGGTTACAAGGATGTTATAGTTAGCAAATAGAATTTAAAAAAAACTGTAGAAATTCACAAAAAAACAAAGGTTACAGGGATGTTATAGTTAGCAAATGGAATTTAAAAAACCTTAGAAATTCACTATCCTGTTACCTCCAGTAAGTCCCAAACTGTGGGATTGCTGAGAGGTCTTCGGTGGCCCGCCCCCTTTCTCCACCACTCTGCAAATGCACCAACTGGCGCACATCTATTTGGGGGATGAAGTCCCCTTGGATGCTGAGGGTCCTTGGAGGGCAGGAACCCCTTCTGTTACCTCCAGTAAGTCCCAGACTGTGGGATTGCCGGGATCTGGTCGAAGGCCCCACCCCCTTTCTCCACCACACTGCAAATGCAACTGCTAGTTAAAATACCATAGAAATTTACTGAAAAAAACAAAGGTTACAGGGATGTTACAATTAGGAATTAGCATTTAAGAAACCTTTGAAATTCACTGAAAAATTAAAGGATGCAGGAACATTATAGTTAGGTTCAGGTTTCACTCGTTCAAAACCAGTGAAATTTAGCAGTTATAGTTAGCTGAGTTAACTATAATTTGCACCTCCCACAATGCACTGCTTGTGACCTCACATATTACATCACTCATGACATGGTCAGTGACATCACTCATTACATCACTGAAGACATCTCAAATATCATCACTGATGACATCCACAGAATCACCGATACACACACTCACTCCCCCATAGAACCTTTCATACATCCACTCCCACACAGCCATTCAAAAAACAATTCATAGTCCCATGCCAGTACTTGCACACCCACTCACTGATTCATAGACCTACACACACATCCACTCACTCACCCATACAGCCACTCATATACCCACACAGTCACTAATACAGCCACTGACATAGCCACTCATAGACCCATACAGCCACTCACACATTGAGTCAGTCACCCATAGAGCTACTCACACACCTATTCACTCACCCATACAGTCAATCACACAGCCACTTACTCACCCACACAGATACACACACACACCCACTCACTTACTCATATAGATACTAACACATACTCATTCACCTGTACAGTCACTGACACAAGCACACACTCACCCATACAGCCACTGTCATACCCCATCACTCACCTAAACTGCCTTTAATTTACCCAGTTACTCACCCATATACCACTGACGCATCTACTTGCTCACCCACACAGCCATACACACACTCACTCACCCATACAGCCCCTCACACATGCACTCAATAACCCCTACAGCCACTGGCTCACCCACTCACTCATCCATACAAGCAGTCACACACACCCTCACCCACCCACACAGACACTCAGAAAAACATACATGTACTCTGACAACCAATCACTCACCCATACAGCCATTCATGTGCCCACTCCAACTGACAGACTGCTACAGACATTCACAAAAGCAGTCACTCACCCATACATACACTGAGACACCTAATCACTCACTTATACAGTCAGTCATGCACCCACTGAATAATCCATATAGGCACTCATACACCCACTGATTCACTAATACACCTTGGTATATATATTTAACACTCATACATTTTTTTTAAAAACTCACAGTCACTGGATGATGTCATGAGTGATGTAATTTGAGATGTAACCAGTGATGCCATCAGTGATGTCACTGACCATGTCATGAGTGATGTAATATGTGAGGTCATAAGCAGTGCAGTGTGGAGGCACGAGTAACTGCTAAATGTCACTGGTTTTGTACAAGTGAAAGCTGAGCCTAACTATAACGTCCCTGTAACCTTTGGTTTTTTCAATAAATTTCTATGTTTTTTAAATTCCATTTCCAAACTATAACGTCCCTGTAACCTTTGGTTTTTCCAATGAAAAAATAAAATATGTATACACATATATATACACATATACACACACATATATACACATTTATGCAAATTTTATAAATTCTAACATTATACTTATGACTTGAATGCCGAATTTATGAACCACACACGCCCTTCAATTTACAACAGGTCGCATATCTCCATACAGATCTTGTCACCTCACTCGCCACACTACATTAACTATAACTCGTTTCTTCTCCATGCATTTGTTATACCCTTGCATGTTACATGATTTACCAAGTGTGAAATTATAGAAATTCGTAACAACATGTATGACATCTGAAATGACATCATATCAGAGAACATACTGCATGGTAGAGTGGCAAGTTATAGTTAATGTACAGTGTTGTACAGGGGAGTAGTATTGATTGTAGTTGAGTTTGGTAGAATGGAGGGCGAATAGTGTCATACAGTGGAGTAAAGGTTAGTAGAGTGGAGAAGACTTAAGTAGTGTAGAGTACAGTGTTGTGCTGTGTCATGTGGTGGAGTGCTATATCATAGAGTATCATGGCATAGAGTGTTGTGGTGTTGAGTGTCGTGGAGTACAGTGGAGTGGTATTGAGTGACATACAGTTGAGCGGTGTACAGTGGAGTGGCATATAGTGGATTAGCATACAGTGAAGTGGCATATAGTGGAGTGTATTAGACTAGAGTGGTGTACAGTGGAGTGTAGGTACAGTGGAATAGCAAACAGAGGAGTGGGGTACAGTGGACTTGCATACCGTGGAGTGCTATACAGTCAAATAGCATACAGTGGAGTGGTGTAGAGTGGAGTGGCATACAGTGGAAAAGCATAGATTAGAGGGGCGTACAGTGCAGTGGCATAGCGTGGAATAGTGTAGAGTGGAGTAGCTTACAGTGGAGTGGTGTGCAATGTAGTGGCTTACACTGGATGCCGTACAGTAGAGATGGGCAGAGTGAAATAGCATAAAGTGGAGCAGCATAGAGTGGAGTTGTATACAGTGGAATAGCACAGAGTAGACTGGTGTAGACTGGAGTAGTGTACAGTAGAGTGGAGTGGAATGGGGTAGATTGGATTGGCATATAGTAGAATAGCATACAGTGGAGTGCTGCAGAGCAAAGTGGTATACAGTGGAATGGCATACAGTGGAGTGGCATATAATGGAATAGCATAGAGTGGAGGGGCGTAGAGTGTAGTAGTATACAGTGAGATAGCATAGAGTGGAGTGTTGTACAGTGGAGCAGCATCGATTGGAGTAAGGTAGAGTGGAGTGGCATACAGTGGAGTGGGGTAGAGTAGAATAGCATATAGTGAAGTGTCATAGAGAGTAGTTGTGTACAGTAGAATAGCATACAGTGGAGTGGGGTATAGTGGAGTGGCCTATAGTGGAGTGGCATAGTGTGGAGTGGTGTAGAGTGGAGTAGCAGTGGAGTGGAGTATAGTAGAGTAGCCTAGACTGTAGTGGCATACAGTTGAATAGTGTAAAGTGGCGTACAGTAGAGTGGCATAGACTGGAGTATCATACACTGGAGCGGCATACAGTGCAATAGTGTAGAGTGTATTGGCGTAGATTGTAGAGGCATACAGTGGAATAACATAGAGTGGTGTGGCATACAGTGGAATGGCATATAGTGGAATGCATAAAATGGAGAAGGGTATAGTGAAGTGGCAATGCAGTGGTATATAGAGGAGTGGCCTAGAATGCAGTTGCGTACAGTGGAGTGGGGTATAGTGGTGTAGCATACAGTGAGTGGCGTACAGTGGAATAGGGTAGAGTTGATTGGCATATAGTGGACTAGCATGCAGTGGTATAACATAGAGTGGAGTGGCATACAGTGGAATAGCATAGAGTAGAGTGGTGTATAGTGGAGTGGCGTAGAGTAGAGTAGCATAGAGTGGAGTAGCATACAGTTTAGTGTCGTAGAGTGGCGTGTTATTGAGTGGAGTGGCATAGAGTTGAGTTGTGTAGAATTGAGTGGCATAGAGGGGAGTGGCGTACGGATGTAGATTACATTTGTCAGGAATGTACATCACAGCTTTCAGATCAACGCAAGACAACGATTTGTGCTGACTTGATTTTCTCCACATTTACCAAGCAATGCAGGGCCAAACCTGGTGGCCTTGTGTTGCTTTGTAAATGTGACTTAAGTATTGCGTTGCCCATGCCAGACCATGCATAACGAAAGGGTAACACAATAAAATTATACAACTGGCCCCTGTAGTGACTGTGATGAGTGGTTTCATTCTTGTCTTGAGAGCAGAGTCCATGATTCTCCCTTTAATTACCCTGAGTGTGCAAATGCCTAAAATCATCTGCAAGGTCTGCCCACTAGGTCCCACTCTGTTTTCCTTGGTAGTATGAAAAGGTCTTCCTGCCTTTTTTCACGATGATGGACAGCTTACCAAAAGGCCGCCGAGCGCATTTCTCACTGATTTTGGTGACACGTTCTTGATGCAGAGGAATTTTGAGGACATCACCACCAAACAGAGAAGCACTTGCTTCATATAGTAGTAAGACCAATACAGTCACTCACAAACCCACTCACAGACCCATACAGCCACTCACACACCTCCAAAACCACTCACACAACCACTCACAGACCCATATAGCCATTCACACACCCACTCGCAGACCTATTCAGCCACTCACACCGCCCACACTCAAAGGTTACAGGTTACAGTTAGGAAATAAAATTTAAAAAACCTTAGAAATTCACTGAAAAATACAAAGGAAACGGGGACAGTATAGTTTGGAAATAGAATAAAAAAACTTGAAATTCAGAAAAAAACAAAGGTTACAGGGATGTTATAGTTAGGCTCAGGTTTCACTCACACAAAACCAGTAAAACTCGGCAGTTATAGTTACCTGAGCTAAATATAACTTAGGTCCCCCACAATTCACTGCTTATGACCTCAAATATTATTACATCACTCATGACATGGTCAGTGACATCACTAATGACATCACTGATGACATCTCAAATGACACCACCGATGACATGATCCAATGACTCTGAGTGTTTTTAAAAGGTTTATGAGTCTTAAATATATATACCAAGGTGTATTGGTGAATCACTGGGTGTATGAGTCATTAGGTGTCTCAGTGAATGTATGGGTGAGTGACTGCTTGTGTGAATGTCTGTATCAGTCTGTCAGTTGGTGTCTAAGTGGCAGTGTGGGTATGTGATTGAGTACGTGAGTGGCTGTTTTGGTGAGTGATTGGTTGTCTAAGTACCTGTATGGTTGTCTGAGTGTCTGTGTGGGTAGGGGAGGGGGAGTGTGACTGCCTGTATGGATGAGTGAGTAGGTGAGTCAGTGGCTGAATGGGTTAGTGAATGCATGAGTGAACTGTTTGGGTGAGTGAGTGTATGTATGGCTGTGTAGGTGAGTAAGTGGATATGTCAGTGGTAAATGGGTGATTGTATGGGCGAGTGAGTGAATGTGAGAGTGGCTGTATGGGCAAGTGTGTGCTTGTGTCAGTGACTGTATAGGTGAGTGAGTATGTGTTAGTATCTGTATGAGTAAGTAAGTGGGTATGTGTGTATCCACAAGGGTGAGTAAGTGGCTGTGTGATTGACTGTATGGGTGAGTGACTAGGTGTGTCAGTGGCTGTATTAGTGACTGAGTGGGTGTATGAGTGGCTGTTTGGGTGAGTGAGTGGATGTATGTATAGGTCTATGAACCAGTGAGTGGGTATGTAAGTGCTGGTATGGGACTGTGAATGCATTTGTGAATGGCTGTGTGGGAGTGGGTGTATGAAAGTTTCTATGGGGGAGTGAGTGGGTGTATCAATGATTCTGTGGATGATGTCATCAGTGATGTAATTTGAGATATCATCAATGATGTTATGAGTGATGTCACTGACCATGTCATGAGTGATGTAATATGTCAGGTCATAAGCAGTGCATCATGGGAGTTGCAAGTTATAGTTAACTCAACTAACTATAACTGATAAATTTCACTGGATTGGAATGAGTGAAACCTGAACCTAATTATAACGTCCCTGTATCCTTTGGTTTTTTCAGTGAATTTCAAAGGTTTTTAAATGCTAATTCCTAATTGTAACGTCCCTGTAACCTTTGTATTTTTCAGTAAATTTCTATGGTTTTTTAACTAGTAGTTGCATTTGCAGTGTACTTTTACCCTATAGGGAGGTGCACCAGGAAAAAAGTCCAACATCCAGTATGATATTTCGAAATTCTTCTTTATAAGTATTCCTCATTGTAAACATTAAAATCCAGCCAACGCGTTTCGTTCCGTAGCTTTCTTAGAACTTCATCCGGGTTGAAAACCTTCATAAAAGACAAACTATAAACAACACATATCACATACATTGTGACACACTAAAAACATAAAAACAGGACTAATAAACCCTCCAAAATATTGACATTACAGGACTTTGTAGGCCAAATTCCACGAACATAATTATCATCAAGGAAGTAAAACCCCAATTGGTAGGACAGGCACAAGAATAAATTCAACTTTCATAAAAATTAATAAACAGACAAAAATCACATAAATAAAATACATACACATTAAGAAAGACAATCAACTTACAATAATAATAAAGTACCCACATAAAGAATTGATTAACAACTCCTTTATATCATCACATTTTTCAAGCACCAAAAAAGGGGGAATTTATATAAAAATAATTCATTATTCCTATACCATAACCCTTTGCTCAATGAACATCTAAGAATCCCACCCAGTGATCAACATAACCGCCGCCAAGTTATGCACTAATACGTTCATATGACCTTATATTCAAAATCTCAACTCAAATCAGTATACAGTAAAGTACTTCTGGCATTTAATAAAGGAAGAATATATCCATAGTTGATTGCATATCCAAATGTTCCATATTATAAATCACGACCGCCGTCATCCGGCCACATAATGGATACCTGCACGAGGAATAAATTTATAGAGCTATTGTATTTTTATTTCAAAATGGCCATGGATATCCCACATTTAAATTTAAATCTAGAAAGGGTAATTGACCCCAGGTTCCCCCTCGGTTTGAAGATAACATGAGGTGATGACCAACAAACCCTCCTAGTATCACCAAGATGGACTATGGAAGGAGGATATAACCAAGTTTGTTATCTAGATATCAATTAGTCATTTGATAGCCAAGCTAAAGAAGTACTGTCCGAATGACATTGCCCCATTTAAAGGCGTTGAAAAATAATGCATAATGACACCTGCGTGAATATATAAGTAAGGAGATTTAAAACCCTTAAAACATAGGGCATCCTAATGCCAGCTGCTTATAATTCTGTCAACCGATAATAATAAAGTGAATGCGGCATTTCCCTAATTTAGAGTATGCCGATATTACTCACGATGTGCATAATAAGTATACCCACAGTCTGCCAAACATCAATGGTCCTACGACCTGGCAATCAAAATACCCTTCTTATATTGAGAAACCTAAACCATTTGCAGCCTTATGGCCAATAAAGAATGCCTTCCAATATGGCAATTCATCAAATATAAAAAGGGAGAAATACCCCTTAAGCTTGAGAACAACACTCTCTATACAAGGGCTGCCTATCGTAATCAAGTATCAGTATCCCTAGTGGGAAAAACCTCACCATTATAAGTATTGTGCCGAAAGTGTCCTGCGGTCTGAAATTCAAAGAAACCGCACCGTTCTATCAGGCATTTAAATACCCGGAACAGACGATCCATAAGGAAGGGCGTAACTTCCCAGTGGTCACATCGTCCATACAGTTCTTCGAACGTCAGAGAAGAAGGTGGCAGCCATGTTGGAGCTTATTTATATTAACGAAATGATGATATAATGAACCTTGTTAAGAATGCATCAGCAAGGTAGAGTCATTCAATATCTTCTTACCTCATACCCTACTTCATTGTGAATTCGAACATATCTCACGGGCAACCTCTTTATTTAGGATCCCATTTGTTTTAAAAATAACGACTATTACCAAAATTTAAATTACGAAAAACATAAGCAAGATATAATGCCATAATTTCTATGGTCTCATCGTCACAAAATATCGTCGGATATCTCTAAACCAAATGGCGGCCATTTTGAAGTTTGTCCATAAATTGACAATAACGGGACCGGGACAAGCATGTATTACGGAAAGCCTCATTATATGAGATCATGTATTAATAATATATAATTAGTAATTTGGGTAAGATAAAATCACTTGTCACTATTCATATGACTAGCCTAAATAGAATAAATTGGCGACATGCTAAGAGAAAAATATAGAAAAAAAGTGATTGTAAAGTAAAAAATGTGAAAAAATATATACAAATAAAGTGTATTTTAGAAATGTATATGCAGATAAAAGATCAAGAACACATGGTAATAAAGTTCAATCTGCATAAAGCAAAAATATATACCTAGACGAGTTATTAGCAAAAAAGAAAATCAACATATTCATTGTCATTCGATCACCTAAGGTGATACAATCCAAAAGTCAATATGTCTTGGAAAGAGACACCAGAGAGTACAAGATGTCAAATATACTACCGAAGAGGTAATTCGTATATTGACCTTACAGACACCAACCTCGTCATAATGATCATAGCAGAAAGTCAGCGGAAAAATCAGAGTATTGTTCCACCAGCACATTATAATATGGAATAGCCATAGCTAAAGAAAATGATGGAATTCATTGTCAGTATTATGTCCATTAACAATTGAACGCAGATGACAGATCCATTTCACCTCCTGTTGTCTCAAGAACAACTCCCTATCCCCTCGTCTGTTCCCTAAAGTGACATGGTCAACTCCTAAACAAAGAGGTTGCCCGTGAGATATGTTTGAATTCATAATGAAGTAGGGTATGAGGTAAAAAGATATTGAATGAGTCAGAGACTGATTCGCTGACTCTACCTGGCTGATGCATTCTTCATAAGTTTTATTATATCATCATTTCATTAATATAAACAAGCTCCAACATGGCCGCCACCTTCTTCGATGACGTTTGAAGAACTGTATGGATGACATGACAACTGGGAAGTTGTGGATGGTCTGTTCTGGGTATTTAAATGTCTGATAGAGCAGCGCGGTTTCTTTGAATTTCAGACCGCAGGACACTTTCAGCATGATACTTATTATGGTGAGGTTTTTCCCACTAGGGATACTGATACTTGATTACGATAGGCAGCCCTTGTATAGAGAGTGTTGTTCTCCTAAGCTTAAGGGGTATTTCTCCCTTTTTTTAATATTTGATGAATTGCCATAATGGAAGTCGTTCTTTATTGGCCATAATGGTGCAAATGGTTGCGGCATCTCAATATAAGGAGGGTATTTTGATTGCCAGGTCGTAGGACCATTGATGTTTGGAAGACTGTGGGTATACGTATTATGCACATCGTGAGTAACATTATCATACTCTAAATCAGGGGAATGCCGAATTCACTTTATTATTATCGTTTGACAGAATTATGACCAGCTGGCATTAGGATGCTCTATGTTTTAAGGGGTTTTAATCTTCTTACTTATATATTCATGCAGGTGTCATTATGCTTTATTTTAGCACGCCTTTAAATGGGGCAATGTCATTTGGAGAGTACTTCTTTAGCTTGGCTATCAGATGACTAATTGATATCTAGATACCAAACGTGGTTATATCCTCCTTCCATAGTCCATCTTGGTAATACTAGGAGGGTTTGTTGGTCATCACCTCATGTTATCTCCAAACTGAGGGGGAACCAGGGGTCAATTACCCTTTCTAGATTTAAATTTAAATGGGAGATATCTATGGCCATTTTGAAATAAAAATACAATAGCTCTATGAATTTATTCCTGGTGCAGGTATCTATTATGTGGCCGGATGACGCCGGTTGTGATTTGTAATATGGAACATTTGGATATGCAATCGACTATGGATATATTCTTCCTTTATTAAATGCCAGAAGTACTTTACTGTATACTGATTTGAGGTGAGATTTTGAATATAAGGTCATATGAGTGTATTAGTGCATAACTTGGCGGCAGTTATGTTGATCACTGGGTGGGATTCTTAGATGCTCGTTGAGCAAACGGTTATGGTATAGGAATAATGAATTATTTTATATATAAATTCCCCTTTTTGGTGCTTGAAAAATGCGATGATATAAAGGAGTTGTTAATCAATTATTTAGGAGGGTACTTGATTATTATTGTAAGTTAATTGTCTTTGTTAATGTGTATGTATTTTATTTATGTGATTTTTGTCTGTTTATTAATCTCTATGAAAGTTGAATTTGTTCTTGTGCCTGTCCTACCAATTGGGTTTTACTTCTTTGATGATCAGTATGTTCATGGAAATTGGCCTACAAAGTCCTCTAATGTCAATATTTTGGAGGGTTTATTAATCCTGTTTTTGTGTTTTTAGTGCGTCACATTGTATGTCATATGTGTTGTTTATAGTTTGTCTTTTATGATTGTTTTCAGCCCTGATGAAGTTCAAAGAAGGCTTTGGAACGAAACGTGTTGGCTGGATTTTAATGTTTACAATGAGGAATACTAATATAGAAGAATTTTGAAATATCATACTGGATGCTGGACTTTTTTCCTGGTGCACCTCCCTATAGGGTAAAAGTATCTTGATCTGGACTACAGCGGCACTAAAACGGTGGCAAGTGCTGGGAGTACTATGCACAGGACTTGTTTACTGGCCAGAATTAGAGTTTGAGATGCAGCCTTTATAGTCAGCCGCTGGAGCTTTTTGTTTATATATTGATATTGGACTAGCCAGCACTCAGCTTTGGTAATTGTACTTGTAAGATGTCACAATTTGATGATGGAAGGGAGGAATTGGCACAAGACCAATTTGGTAGAAATGTTACCACAGCACCACAAATACAAGGAGCCCAAGGAAACATGGGATTGCGTGCATTGTTTCTAAGACTGGAGCGCCTTAAGAAACAGGAGTTGGCACGGTGATGGGATGGGGTGACACTTCAACAATATATGGATAATAAGACAATCCCTAGGGGATTACGTATTTTGATATTCCCTACCTTTGAAGATTAAAGTGATGATTTGCTGAGGGAATGGGAGGGCAAACTCAAAGGGGCCTCAAGTGTCATAATGCAAATTTTGGTTATACATGCTAGGGAAAAGGAGGTCAAATTACTGTTGGAAATTGAGGCAGTTGAAAAAGAAATTGATGTCATTGAGTCTAAGGATCTAATTGAAAAGAATTATGCCATACTAAAGAAAGTTATTGAGAATCATCAACAATATCTTAAAGAAAGAAAGATGAGAAAGATAAAACGTGATGACAGGGAATATAGAGAGGGGCAATTTACACCTTTGCCAAAATGTTTTATAATATTCAAGGTATGGAAGACAAGAAAAGGGTCAGGGCAGAATGCGATGAAACCCGATCCGTTAGCAGTATTTTAGTCTCTTCACAAAGCAGTGCTACCTCAAGTAATAAGCCAACAGACAACCCTTTAGGATAGGGAACCTCTTCCATTCAAAAGAAGTTGGCAAAACTTCACATAAGCAGCAAGCAACGAAAGATAGAACACAAAAATCAGGAGAGGGGGGAGGAGGTACAAAAGGAGTTGCAAGAGGTGGGGGTACGGACAAGGTGGGTGTAATAACCCAGTCAAAGAAGGCCTAGAAGTCCCACTAAACAGTGAAGATGTAAATGCAGGCCTAACAGACAATGATTGTAATGATTTAGAAATTGTCAATTTTTCAGCTAGAATATTGGATAAGGATGAGAAAAGTTTACTAAGCAAGGGTCTCAATTTTTGCCAGACACAGGGAGATGATCTAACTGATGTGCATGTTGACTTATATAAGCTTGAGAGTGCTTTAAAATTGAAAGATTTTTTTTCGAACGGACTCCGAAGCCTCTTGTTCAAAGTGGAGATAAGATACCGCCATCAGATACCATTGCTGATGTTCGGAATATTCAGTGCCTTCTTTCAATTGAGGATGGTGAAACTAGAGTCATGCTCTCTCTCTTTTGAAGGATTTAAATATTGCTGAAAATCTGAATAGTGACAGTGGATTAAGAACTAAATCCAAATTTGTACGGACTGTAGCGTATCACAGTAATATCAATATATTCTTTGACAAAGTAAAGGGGGATTTATATCGGATTGGTAATCCAGCTAAATTTGGACCTCAAATACATCATAACCTATCATCAAGTGAAAGACAGGCATTAAATAGATTGCGAAGTGATGACAGTATTGTGATCAGGGAAACCGACAAGGGTGGCAATGTAGTCGTTATGAATAAGATAGACTACATGAATGAGATAGATTGCAATTGAATGATAAACTTTGTTATGCACCCATCGGAACAAACCCTATGAAAGAACTTACTATAATCATAAATCTGAAATTGAGCGAGTAGAGAGAAATGTGTTTGCTAACTGTTAATGAATTCCGGTACTTATTAGTGGATATGCCTAAATATCCCTGTATTTCTAACCTGTCAAAGGTTCCCAAGGAGGGACCCTTCCTTCTGGGTCAAGCTTTCATCTCGGGGATTGGGTCCCCCACTGAAAAAATGTCAGAATATGTTGATATCAGACTTCAAAAACATGTGCAGAATCCACCATCAATCATCAAAGATAGTAAGGATAGTTTGGTAAAACTTAACAACTTTACATGGTCAGATGAGTTATGTTTTGTCACATTTGATGTGGTCAGTTTATACACTTGCATCCAAAATAAGTTTGGACTTATGGCAGCACAATGTTATCTTGATACACAGGGTGCGGGCCACTTTGAGTATAACAACATGATAAACTCAAATGATGGAATTTATCCTGACGAAAAACCTTTTTTTACATGATGAACGGTAGTTCCATCAAATACAGGGAACAGCAATGGGTTCCCGGTTTGCTCCCTCTTATGCCTGCCTATTTATGGGTTGGTATGAGAGGGAGCATGCGTGGAGCAAGAGGCCCCACCCCCTGGACTGAACATATAGTCTTTTGGAGGAGGTACATTGACGACATCATCTGTCTTTGGTCGGGGTCGGAGGAAGTCCTCCATGAATATTTTCTGTTTCTCAATGACAATCCGTATAATGTCAAACTAACCATTGCATTTCACAGGGAGAGGAAAGACTACTTAGACCTTCATTTCTATGTCATGGATGGGGTGGTACAGAGTACCCTGTTCCATAAAAAACTGCAACTAATAGGGTCCTTCATGCTTCAAGTTCACATTCAAGGTAAGTAATTAGGAATATCCCATATGGAGAGAAGGTCCTTGTGAGAAGAAACTGTAGCGAGGATGACAAATTCCAATCAAACATCTCGGATGTCAAAAAACGGTTTCAAAAGAGAGGCTATGAAATAAGATATTAAATGCTGTTGAGGCAAGGATATGCAGGTTGGATAGGGATGTGACGTTACAAAATAATCAAGGATGCAAGAAGGGTGAGGAACAAAAGAGAAATCTGAGATTTATTACTAAATAAACAACTTATAGTAATAGTATTTTCAGAATTTTTAAAAAAGAACTGCCATTATTTAACTGAGATTCCTGGCCTACAGAACTTTCTATCTACAAACCCCTCTATTACTTATAAAAGGGGTGTCACCCTAAGGGATATCTTTTGTCCCAGTTACATCACCAATGCACAAAAAAGGAGTACGTGGTTGCCATCCAAGCCGGAGGGTTTCTTTATATGCACGTCCTGTAACATTTGCCCATATGGAAGGAATAAAACCAAGAATTTAAAGTTCAATAATTCCCAACAGTATAACATCAGGCATTTTATTAATTGCAACACAACCTTTGTGTTATATGTGCTTGGTTGTGAATGCGGTTTGATATATGTGGGTAGTACCACTTGTTGCCTTAAGTTGAGAATACAGGAGCATCGTAGGGCCATCATAAATGGAGATACAAAATATCCGAACATCACAAACGTATCCATCCAAATGACCCCACTTTTTGGTTCCATGGAATTGGCCATGTCACTTTAGGGAACAGAGGAGGGGATAGGGAGTTGTTCCTGAGACAACAGGAGGCAAAAAAGATCTGTTGGCTGCGTTCAATTGTTCATGGACATAATACTGACAATGAATTCCATCATTTTCTTTAGCTATGGCTATTCCATATTATAATGTGCTGGTGGAACCATACTCTGATTTTACCCCTGATTTTCTGCTATGATCATTATGACGAGGTTGGTGTCTGTTAGGTCAATATAAGAATTACCTCTTCGGTATTATATTTGACATCTTCTACTCTCTCTGGTCTCTCTTTCCAAGACATATTGACTTTTGGATTGTATCACCTTAGGTGACCGAATGAAATGAGTATGTTGATTTTCTTTTTTGCTAATGACTCGTCTAGGTATATATTTTTGCTTTATGCAGATTGAACTTTATTACCATGGGTTCTTGATCTTTTATCTGCATATACATTTCTAAAATACACTTTATTTGTATATATTTTTTCACATTTTTTACTTCACAATCACTTTTTTCTATATTTTCTCTTAGCATGTCACCAATTTATTCTATTTAGGCTAGTCATATGAATATTGACAAGTGATTTTATCTTACCGTAATTACTAATTATATATCATTAATATGTGATCTCATATAATGAGGCTTTACGTAATACATGGCTTGTCCCGGCCCCGTTATTGTAAACTTATGGACAAACTTCAATATGGCCACCATTTGGTTTAGAGATATCCGACGATATTTTGTGATGATGAGACCACAGAAATGATGGCATTATATCTTGCTTAAGTTTTTCGTAATTTAAATTTTGGTAATAGTCATTATTTTTAATACATACGGGATCCTAAACAAAGAGGTTGCCATGAGATATGTTCGAATATATAATAAAGTAGGGTATGAGGTAAGAAGACATTGAATGAGTCAGAGGCCGATTCGCTGACTCGACCTGGCTGAGGCATTCTTGATAAGATTCATTATATCATCATTTCATTAATATAAACAAGCTCCAACATGGCTGCCACCTTCTTTGATGACGTTTGAAGAACTGTATGGACGACGTGACCACTGGGAAGTAACGCCCTTCCTTGTGGATGGTCTGTTCCGGGTATTTAAATGTCTAATAGAACGGCACAGTTTCTTTGAATTTCAGACCACAGGACACTTTCGGCACAATACTTATTATGGTGAGATTTTTCCCACTAGGGATACTGATACCTGATTACGATAGGCAGCCCTTGTATAGAGAGTGTTGCTCTCTAAAGCTTCAGGGGTATTTCTCCCTTTTTTAAATATTTGATGAATTGCCATATTGGAGGCATTATTTATTGGCCATTGTAGTGCAAATGGTTGAGGCATCTCAATAAAAGCAGAGTATTTTGATTGCTAGATCTTAGGACCATTGATGTTTGGCAGACTGTGGGTATACTTATTATGCACATCGTGAGTAATAGCGGCATACTCGAAATCAGGGCAATGCCGCATTCATTTTTTTATTATCGTTTGACAGAATTATGACCAGCTGGCATTAGGATGCCATATATTTTAAGGGTTTTTAATCTCCTTACCTTTATATTCATGCAGGTGTCATTATGTGTTATTTTAGCACGCCTTTAAATGGGGCAATGTCGTCCGGAGAGTACTTCTTTAGCTTGGCTATCAGATAACTAATTGATATCTAGATACCAAACGTGGTTATATCCTCTTTTCATAGTCCATCTTGGTAATACTAGGAGGGTTTGTTGATCATCACCTCATGTTATCTCCAAACTGAGGGGGAACCAGGGGTCAATTACCCTTTCTAGATTTAAATTTAAATGGGAGATATCTATGGCCATTTTGAAATAAAAATACAATAGCTCTATGAATTTATTCCTGGTGCAGGTATCTATTATGTGGCCGGATGACGCCGGTCGTGATTTGTAATATGGAACATTTGGATATGCAATCGACTATGGATATATTCTTCCTTTATTAAATGCCAGAAGTACTTTACTGTATACTGATTTGAGGTGAGATTTTGAATATAAGGTCATATGAACATATTAGTGTATAACTTGGCGGCAGTTATGTTGATCACTGGGTGGGATTCTTAGATGCGCATTGAGCAAAGGGTTATGGTATAGGAATAATGAATTATTTTTTATATAAATTCCCCTTTTTTGGTGCTTGAAAAATGTGTTGATATAAAGGAGTTGTTAATCAATTCTTTATGTGGGTACTTTATTTATTATTGTAAGTTGATTGTCTTTGTTAATGTGTATGTATTTTATTTATTTTGTCTGTTTATTAATTTTCATGAAAGTTGAATTTGTTCTTGTGCCTGTCCTACCAATTGGGTTTTACTTCCTTGATGATCATTATGTTCATGGAATTTGGCATACAAAGTCCTCTAATGTCAATATTTTGGAGGGTCTATTAATACTGTTTTTATGTTTTTAGTGTCACATTGTAGGTCATATGTGTTGTTTATAGCTTGTCTTTTATGATTGTTTTCAGCCCTGATGAAGTTCTAAAAAAGCTATGGAACGAAACGCGTTGGATGGATCTAAATGTTTACAATGAGGAATACTAATAAAGAAGAATTTTAAAATATCATACTGGATGTTGGACTTTTTTCTTGGTGCACCTCCCTATAGGGTAAAAGTATCTTGATCTGGACTACAGCAGAACTAAACGGTGGCAAGTGCTGGGAGTACTGTGCACCGGCAGCCGCGGCTGCTGCAATTAACAGCGGTGGGGCAGTGGGGCCTGCTGGGGGAGTTTTTCGAGAGACGACCACAGGGGAAAATTAAATAAATAATTAATTTTCCCTCATGGTTGTCTCTCGAAATCCCCCCAGTTGGCCCCACCACCTCACCGCTCTTACCTGCAGCGGCCGCGGCTGTGCAGGGGACTTGTTTACTGGCCAGAATTGGAGTTTGAGGTGCAGCCTTTCTAGTCCGCTGCTGGAGTTTTTTGTTTTTATATTGCATTTGCAGTGTGGTGGAGAAAGGGGGCGGGGCCTTAGACCAGGTCCCAGCAATCCCGCATTCTGGGGCTTACTGGAGGTAGCAGAAGGGGTTTCTGGCCTTGAAGGACCCTCAGCATCCAAGGGGACTTCATCCCCCAACCAGATGTTCGCCAGGAGGCGCATTTGCAGAGTGGTGGAGAATGGGGGTGTGGTCTGCGATGACCTCTCAGCAATCCCGCAGTTGGGGACTTACTGGAGGTAACAGGAGGACTTTTTGGCCCCCAAGGACCCTCTGGAGCCAAGGGAACTTCATTCCCCAACCAGTAGTGCGCCGGGAGGTGTGTTTGCAGAGTGGTGGAGAAAGGTGGCATGGCCTCAGATGTCCTCTCAGCAATCCCGCTGTTTGGGACTTACTGAAGGTAACAGGAGGACTTGTTGGCCCCCAAGGACCCTCAGCATTTAAGGGGACTTCATCCCCCAACTAGTAGTGCACCAGAAGGTGCGCTTGCAGAGTGATGGGAAAAGGGGGCATAGCCTCCGACCACCTCTCATCAATCCCGCTATATGGGACTTACTGGAGGTAACAGGAGGAGTTTCTGATCCCCAAGGACCCTCAGGAGGCAAGGGGACTTCATCCCCCAACGAGCAGCTTGCCAGGAAGCGTGTTTGCTGAGTGGTGGAGAGAGGGGGCATGGCCTCGAAAGACCTCTCAGTAATCTGGTGTGTGGGACTTACTGAAGGTAACAGGAGGGCTTGTTGGCCCCCAAGGACCCTCTGGAGCCAAGGGGAATTAATTCCCCAACCAGCAGCATGCCAGGAGGCACGTATGCAGAGTTATTTTAGGAAGACTATTTGTTGTTGTAAACCTGGGTTGTTGGGAAAAAGAATGACTTTGAATACTGAGATCATGCATTTATCTTGTTTGTTTTGAGAGTTTTGCTTTCAGTTGAGTTAGGGATTGTTCTATTCTTAGCTCCTGGTAGCTTTGTTATTGTTTTAGCATTTCTAAGAATTGAGAGTGTGCAGGGTGGCTTCTTTGGAGTGTTCCTTGGAAGGAATTGTGCCACCATTCCACAGTCCTATTTGGCTTTGTTTCTCGGGCGATGGTACTGTCAAAGACATTCAACAATTGAATGTGTTGTGTGGGATGGCAGCAGTGGCCTAATCGGTGCACGCAACCAATCCAAGTATCCGCAAAATAATCCACTAGTGCAGCTAGTTTGATTTCATGTTGTTGGTATTAGGGGTATCCAATTAGCATATTACAGTCGGGATTCTGCCATCAGGTGGTGCTGAAAAGGGGGCCCATGTAGGGTCCAGTGTTATATAACCCTGGGCGTAGTTCGCGTAGTAGCGCTACGCGTAGCTACGCGAAGTGCACTTCGCATTACGCGAGCTACGCGTAGCTACGTGAACTGCGTAGTGCACTGTGCAAAATGCTGTTCGCACTGATTGCACAGTGCCGGATGCTTGTCCGCACTGTGCGATCAGTGCAAACCGCATCTTGCACAGTGCAAGCGATACAGTTTTCTGCCGCTCGAGTAGATTTCTACTCGAGCGGCAGCTTTCTCAACGCGGACTGGTAGTTTCTCATCGCGAGCGGTCGCGAGCATATGCGACCACTCGCAATGAGAAACCTGACATCCCCGCGTTGAGAATCTCGCCGGGAGGTTTATTTTCCACGCTCGCGATCGGCAACTTGATGTTGCTGATCGCGAACGAGGAAAAAGTCTCGCCGGGATGTCATTTTGCTTGCTCGCGGTCACCAACTTGACGTTGAGGACCGCGAGCAAGCAAAAAATGACCGCTACGCTATGCTACGCATGTTTGCACTGTGCTACGTGCAATTCGCGTAGTGCGAAGTAGCGCAAACTTCGCAAACTACGCGAGCGTAGCGTAGTACTTCGCCCAGGGTTAGTGTTATACCAGCATATGAGACAACTCTTTCCAACACTTTGCATTGACAGCTCCACATTGCATCCCAGTCCGGGCTTTCCCACCATCTTCCTGTTGCATCATGGTGGCTGTAGTCCTTTCTTTATCCAAAACCATCCCCAATCATGCCCTGTTGGTGGATCTATATCCTCTATCTTGATTCCTAAATCCTATGGCTTTTCTGACCTCTTTATACCTACTTTCTGGACTGTTCATTCTCTTGTCTAATATTCATGCTCTGTTCCTGGCTTTCCTTTTTCCTGTCTTGTGCCTCTTGGTTTTGCTTGTCTATGCCCTCCAAGTTCCAGTTTAGCCCCCCCTTCTTTGGTGGTTGCACATGGTTTATTCCGTGCACCTGGCTCTCTCCCTGTACTTGTGCTCTTCCCCTGAGCCCCCAGCTATTTAAGCCCTAAGAGCCGAGTGTGTAGTGGCTCGCAAATTGCTTTCCTACTGAGTTTCTTTGCTTTCTGATGTGATCCTGGTACTATATCCCTAGAAGTGCTCTTTGATTTCTGTTTCTATTATTATTTCATTCCATTTTCTTGCTCTGATTAGTTATTTGTGTCTGTGTCTGTCTGTTGTATATCCTGCCTCTATGTTCCTGTGATTGCCTTGCTCCTAGTCTTGTCTGCACTTATCCTGATCTGTCCTGTTATATGCAGAGTCTTTGCCTTGTGTTTTGTGTCCCTGTTTGTCTGCATATGTCTGTCCTGCCTAGTTAGGGTACAGAGTTTTCGTAGTCTTGTTTCAGTATCCAAAGATCTGTGTATACCTGTTCGGTTCCTGACCTTGATTGAAGTCCTGCATTTCCCAGAGGCCAGTTTCTATTTGATGTTTCTTGTTCTGGTCCCTGTTGTCCTGTCTTGTGTTTATATTATAATCTTGATTTGCATTGTTCAAAAGGGTGCTGATGTGTTTCTGAGGCCTTGTGCCTCTGACACAGAGATCCAACCAGTGCTCTTTTTCCATAAGTGCAGCTGGGTGTACTCTGAACTCTGTGTGCCCAATTCACAAATGTAAACTTAGACCTGAATTCTAATTGGAAATGAAGAGCCCGATTCACAAAGGTAAACTTAGACTTTTGGTCTAAACTTAGACCAAATATCTAAGTTTATGACTTTGGGAATTCACAAAGGGCATTTACGAGTACTATCTGTATGTCCTCACTTGGATTTTTGTTTCCTTGGTTTTAATGTGTAAGCAATATTTGTTATTTCTTTATTTTTATTTACAATATAGTTGTATTTTAGATATTTTTATATAGTTAGGTCATCAACATTTTTGTGTTTACTGTTTTCAGTAGTGAGTCGTAATATGTTTGATATCAGTATTTTTTGCCAGTATTTGTGTATGTCAATATTGTATTTTTTCGATACAGTGCCATACAATGGGACATATACTGAAGCCTTGGTTAGGTAGCATACTTATACCCATATACAAGCAAGTGTCCAGGCAAGATGTATCACCCCCTAGTCATGCTGTACATTGAAAGTAAGGTCTTTCCTAAATACCTATCACTAGCCAGTGAGGATTGGCTACAAAGGGTGCAGATATTGAACTTGGTTCGGGTGAGCTTTAGAACTCAAAACATTATTTGTGATTGTGTCACAGCACTAAGCATGATTAATATGGGAGTATCAATTAGTAAAGGCTTGGATTTTTGTTGCTTTGTTGTTCTCAGTAACACCTTTTACTATGTTGAGTATAAGAAACTCTGGTCTTCTATGTCGGCTCTGAATTTCAAACCTAAGTTACGGTATTTTATTCAAAAGCTTCATGCACAATGCTAAAATGGGTCCAAACCTAAACTAGCAATCACTCTGAAAATACAAAATTGATGGAATCAATTCCAGGGTCAAACAAGGTTGCATTTTGGCACCTACAATTTTTAATATTTACCTGGCCAATCTTTTTGACTCAGTTGCTGTGGTCAGCAATTTTCTACCTAAGCAGCAAACAAAATCCTATTTTGGCATATGTAGATGACCTTGTAGTTACAGATGGGACCCCAGTTGGGCTATGAAAGTCCTTGGATTTCACCACTCATTATTGCAAAGAAAATCGTCTTAAGATAAACCAAAATCATGATCTTTGTTAGACATTGTCATGGGTTATCCATGACTTTTGAGGGCAAATGCTTAGAGACCACACAGCCCCAGGATTAGTTGGACATCACCATATCTTCCAGTCCATCATGGTCACCACAGCTAGCTTCACTCAAGAAATCTCAAAAAGTATTAGTTGGAGTTAAAGCTTTTGCTTAACGTATGAGTCTGTATCATATACAATCGTCCCAATGGTTCTTAATGCTAAGATTGTCCCAGCAATTTGATTTTACTCTAATGTGTATAATGGTAAAGTCAACAATGAGCAAGCACTCTTTAGGGCTAATTACATCAGGAGTATTTTCAGAATAAGACAGTGCACTCCACTTGAAATCCTATGCCTTAAGTTTGGACTAACTTCCATAGGCAAATTGTATGATGAGATGACCCTGCTCTACTTTTTCAATTTTAGAAATGTCATCTTTAGTGACTCGCACTCTGTTTGATCACTCCTTTGGGAGGAGATTGGAAGGTGTCTGTAGGGAATTTGTCCTTTTTGCAGGGTCACCCCAGATTTATCACCTTTTGCTGGACCCTATATTTTTGGTGGCTGTAGACCCTGCTAATCAATGATAAACTTTGCATGCATCTAATTGTCATATTTAACTTACCTATAAGTCTCTAGTACATGGTCAAAGCATACCCAGGGCCTGTAAGTTAAATATCACTAGCGGACTGTAGCAGCCGTTGTGCCATTCTCTACAGTAACAGTGCAAACATGCCGGCTGGCCTACCATTTGTAGTCTGGCAGTTGCAGTTATAAACTGCAAATTCAACCTGTCAAAGTAACCCCTTTTGACAAGACAAAAGCTTTCTTTTAAATATTTATAAGTCACCCCTAGGTAGGCCTCATTGCCCATAAGGCAGTATGCATGTTATATGCATGTTATATAGAAGGAGGATATGTAGGAATTAAATGTTAAACATGTCCTTATAGTTAAAAAGTACCAAAAGCTATTTTCACTCTAGCAAACCTGGCCTGGGTGTTCCATAGAAAAACACTGGTTTACATTATTGCATTTAATAATGTTAGATTTGGTTAGGAAACAGCTAGAAAATTGATTGAACAACTATGTCTAAAAGGTATGAAACATCCAAGTCATGAGTGAAGTCAGATTTGGATAAATATTAAGAAAAGGGTACTTTCGGAAAGTTACCTTTTCCCTTCCTAAATCCTATTGAGGCCCACTTGCATTTTCTCTCCCACTTCTGCTAGTCAATAATTGGCATTTGCAGAGGTGTGAAAACTGCTCTCAGAGTTGATAACAAAGGCCTGTGTGTTGGGAAGTGTCATCACCTAGGGCTATTAGCTGTTCACCTTGCACTAAAAGCTTTCCTTCCTCACCTAATTGGCAAGGTAGTCCTCATCAAGACATACAACATGACAGCCATGCATTACCTTCAGAAACAAGGGGGCAGGAGATCCCCTCAGCTCTCTCCTAGCCCAGAATGTTTAGAAATGGGCTCTCTATCACAAGATTCACCTTTTATCAGAATACTTGCTGGGAGTGGACATCGACTTTGCTGACTTTCTCAGCAGCATGTGGCAACAAGTCCACGAGTGGGAACTCCACACACAAGTCCTCCACCACTACTTTCAGCATTGGGGACTACCAGAGATAGACCTCTTTGCCACAGCAGAAAACACCAAATGCCCAAACTTCGCCTACAGGTTTCCCCACACATAGTCCAGAGGCAATGACCTATAGATGATTTGGTCAGGCATATTTGCTTATGCTTTTCCTCCTCTCCCTCTTCTTCCATTTGTTGTACAGAAACTTCGACAGACATCTCTCACCCTAGTGGCTCCCACACAGGCAAGACAGCCTTGGTTCACCACCTTCCTCGAATTCTTAGTGGTCCCATATGAGACACTCTATAAAAGCAGGACCTTCTCATGCAGAACCATGGAGAAATCAGGCACCTGGATCCGAGGTCTCTAAACCTTGCGATCTGGCTCCTAAGGTCTTAGAATTTGGATACCTTAATTTTCCACCAGAATGTATGGAAATTCTCAAAGAGAAGCACAGGCCTACTACTCGTGCCTCTTACGCTGCTAATTGGAAGAGATTTGTTCATTATTGTCTCTCCAAACATATTGATCCCTTAGCAGCCAAAGTACAAGACATTGTCTGCTACATCTTTCACTTACAAACTTCTAGTTTAGCTTTCACAGCTATAAAACCGTGTGGTGAGTGAGGTATGTGTGCTCCTGGCTCTGGGCTGGTCCGAGAGCACTGTTTGTGAGTCTAGATGTTACTGTAAGAAGAATCAAAGGCTGACAGACATGGCGCATGGTTTGTGGTAAGCAAGAGCAGCCTAACACCTGACAACGACTTCTCTTAAATAGTTTGGGGTAAAGTGCTGCATTGACTGCTGTTTCTTAAAAAACACACACCTTGATATATTTCAATAGAAGGGCCAGTCTTTTGCTGCACAGTAGTGCTTTGCTAGTAGAATGTGATAATTTGTCAATCAACATGTGCCCAGTTTTAGTACCTAACATGTTCAACTTTTTTGTTCTGATTTCATGGGGGGAGGAGGCTACACATTTTTAAACCACAGTACACATTAGTATTTAAAGCAATCTAAGGAAGCATTCTTCAGAGAGGGTAAGGTTCTGAAAGGGTGTGTGGCGCTCACTGGCAAGAAGTGAAATGTCACACATTTTTTTTGTTGCCTTTATACCTCAAGGTGTGGCCATTTGCTCATCTCGCATAATCTAAGGTGTGGATTACAAAAACAGCAAGGAGGATTTCATTCATGTCGAATCAGTCTCTAACCTTTTGATGTTGCTTTGAAGAGTTTGTGAGCATTGTGGTGAAAGCTTAACATGTGTCTTTGAGAACAGTCAACACCTCGTATATGCTTGTTCGTACTGCTCCCCGTTGGCGTGGTATTGAAGCCATTGTGCATTGTTAGAGAAGATCTTGCCCCCTTACCTTACTATGCTTGTCCAGGGGTGAGTAGGGTGTGGACAGAAAGGAGAACATATTTAATTTGTCGTATGACCTACAGTCTTCGTCCTCCTGTTGTAGTTTTAGGAGTATTGCAGTCTTGGCCTCCTTGGATTTTTGTTGATCACGTTTCACCGCTCACCTTTGCTTTCTTCAGTAAGTGCTTTGCTAGGGGCCCGCTGTTTCTTAGTGTAGCACAGAACAGCCTCTGTCCTCTGCAGGGCACTAGGATTACACAGATTCCTCATTATAGCGCATAGGGGAGGGCCCGTCTATTTGAAGGAACGCACAACACTTAATTGCATTGCAAGGCTTGCTCTGTTTATTCACGGACATTGTGCACATTAGATAGAGGTACTTTAACCCTGTCTCTCCTTTTTGGCTTACTTTGAAACCATTTATCTTTGCAAGGGCAGTTTTGCACTGTTATCCTACCTTTAAAATTGCCCATATCTCTGAAAACAGGACGGAGGCAGCTACCTTTCGTGATTGGATTTAATTTGTTTTGGTGTCATTTTATTTATTACAATTTACTCCAATTTTCTAAATTGGTGTGAGTTTTCTAGTGTTGTGTTTTCACTTTATTACTGTTTGAGTACTGCATAAATACTTAACACATTGCCTCTAAGTTAAGCCTGACTGCTTTTGTGCCAAGCTATCAGAGAGTTAAGCGTAGATTGCTTTAGTGACTTCTGTGGTTCACCCTGACAAGGACTGTGGTTGTTGCTTGAGTAGTGTTTTCACCCACTTCAATCAAAAACCCAATTTGTTACATTGACAAACAGGAAAAAACAATATTTTGGCCATAACATTTTTGTACAATGTTGTTTAGAACTTGGTATTCAGGTACCAAACCTAATTTTCCACCAGGGGCCGCACCAGTCCATTGTTTTGAATGGCAATTGGAAGTCTACAAAACACACAAATAAATAATAAATCTGTGAACACCCTGCACACCATACCACAGTGCAAAAAATTGGTCCAAAGTGTTTTCTAGTCAGGCAAGAATCCACTTGCTAACAAAGCAAGAAACTTATCTCTTATATCCAGTCTTCACGGCTTAGCAGCAGAACTCTCCCAAAAGCGTTAATAGCCAGGAAATTAGTCTATATGATGCTGTGTTGGTTTTCAATCCATTTTTACTACTTATCTATGGACAGCTTTAGTCATCTGCTTTCGAAGTACATACTGTGTTCCGATACATAGATTGAGTTTTGGGTCAGCGCTTTGCTTAAGATTGATTGGCTTTCTTGTCAATCTTTTTTGCTGGTTTCTTATTTAGTGCCTTTTCTTTCTCTTCTTAAGTTTGTCCTTCACCTCTAGCATAGCTTTTTTGCTAGCCCTTTGATCTGATGACTGGTATCCTTCCACAGCTAACTGCTTTTTTCATTTCTTTTAGCACTCAATGGATGTGCAATTGTTTTCTTGCTTGCTCTCCTGTTTGCTGCTTTCCCCTCATGTCCCTACCCCGTGCTCTCTTTGTTGTCCTTCAAGCAGGTTATCTGTTGCATCTCCTGCATCTACCTGTCCACTTCAGCTTTTTTCCACAGTTTTTTCTTATCCCTTCAGGTCCTCTATTTCTCCACTATCCCTTCCTGCTGCTCAAGGCATTGAACTACTCCTATTCTGTTTCTCCTCCATACCTCCCTGAGGTATAAACTGGCAGCTGTCTTTCTCTATAATGTGGCATATTTTTAACTTACCACTCCAAGATGGCCATCTGTCATCTTGGTTCAGTAAATTCAATGTAAAAAAAAATGACCATTGCAGCATAATGACGCATATATGCATGTGTGCTATCATGATTGGACCACCCTTTTGAGCTTTTTTCTGCTGCTGTTCTGCAAATGCAATAACAACTTTTTTCTTTTTGCTGATGCTGTTCAGCATCAGCAGCAAGCTTTGCCTAAGCTAAAAAGTCAGCAAAAGCCTTTCGAAGGTGAGAACTATTGGCTTTGCCAATGCTAATTAAAAAGTGGGTCTGAGAAACTTCATTGATGCAAATCACATGGAGAAAAAGGCAGGGGGAATATATCAGTGCCCACCTTTAGGCAACTATTTAACCACTGCATTCGGTATACAACTCACCATGGGCTCTCCTTAGTTTGAGTGACTTGATGATATTCATCAGATCCTCTATTGCGACCTTAAACTAAATAGGATCATAAGGTTCACAACTATGGCTCTGTTGATGGTCTAATTAAAACAATTAAGTGCATCAAGTTGTAGGATTGGGGCTATCTGAGTCTTCATAAGACTAAGCCCTATGTAATGAAATGAAGCCTCAAGGCAAGAATTCAAGTAAAAACCATAACGGTTTATTCAAAGGTAAGATCATTACAGAAAGCAAAAGTTGTTAGTTAAATCGTGGGAATTCAGCAAATATATTAAGTCAAATTCAAGCAATGCAAGACAATTAGAATGAGTTAATCTCTTAAGGCAGTAGCAGCCAGAACCAAAGCATAGTTAAGGAAGGGGACTGACAAAGAATCTGACTCTAAAGCATGTTAAGAAAAGTCCAAGTATAAATCAGTAGACAGACTGACCTAGAGGCTGCTCTCTAAATGACTGGAAAAAGCTCTGGCACATATCTGCCAAAAACATTATCTTGTATAGGGTTTTAGACAGAAAAGCCACACACCTTCATTTACTTCTAATGACCTGACAGTGATGGCCTAGCAATGTTACAAGACACAGACCAATGAACATTCAAATACATTAGATATATTCAATAAGATACATTTCAAAACATGTACTTTACTGCATATTAATGAAATGAATGATATGTGTATTGGAAATGAAGGAGATGACAGTACATTTATATAACTTAACAAAACAATAACACATTCAGTGAATGTAAGGCCCTTTTGTCCAAGCTTAGGAAAAATGACCTGAAGTTAAAAATACAGGCACATGCTGGATATGCCTTCTTTCAGGGAACATAAATGAATACAATTATATTTCTCACATTAAACAACATCACGAAGGAGGCTTCTATTTTGTTGATTTTCTGTTTTTTGTTTTTTGTTTTGTCTTTTGGTTTTTTCTGATTTTTGTTTTCTGTTTTTTGTTTTCTGTTTTCTGTTTTTTGTTTTTTGTTTTTTTCTGATTTTTGTTGATTTTCTGAAATAGAAAAGCGCACAGAAATACACATGCACACGGAGGATGCTCATTTACATAACATAAAAGTGCACTTTCTTTCTGCAAAAGTGAAATGGGGATGTAAACTGTTTGATGCCTAGTCAGGGTAGAGTAAACACATTTAAACTAAGCGTTATTTGCTAATTATTAAAACCGCTCTCAGATCTCCTTCCTCTGATTATTTCTAAAATCATGACTAAAATACTCAACACTACACTACACTACAACACTTCATTAATCATTTTCAGCTCCTTCAATTTCATCTTCTGTAAGGACTTCACATGAGAAAATGTTTCTGCATGAGGGCATAAAGTTCAATTTCCTTCTTCTTTCTTTACCTAATCATCTTCTTCTTCTTGTTACAACATTTAGACCACCCTTAAAAAAAATAACCACCAAAAGTTTCAATATTAGTGCTAGGTCAATTATGATAAAAGGTATTATTGTTATTACTGTTAGTATTAGTTTACTAATCCACCACCAATATTTCCCAGCCAGTCACCCATCTCTCCAAGGGCCACATGTATGAAAGTATCATTTATGCGATTACCAATTAGCGATTTTAAGAAATCGCTATTTGGTAATCGCAAAATATAATGGAAACAAAACAGACAGGAAATAGCGATTCCCTAATTGCGATTTCCTATAAATCGCAAACACAATTAAGGAATCGCAATTTGTAATTGCGACTCCATTCGTTCCTATAGGCCTCAAGGCCCATAGGAAAGAATGGTCTTGCATTAACTAAATTGCGATTACCTAATTGCTAATCGCAAATTTGGTAATGCAAAGGCAAGGGTGCCCAGGGACCTAAGGCCCGCCTGAAGCGCCCCTAACAAAAAAAGGTGCACATGTAAGGCACACACATGTGTGCGCCACATGGCACTTTGAAAAATGCAGTTTTGTGCATTTTTCAAAGTTTGCACATGGCTACCATCAACTTGAAGTTGATGGTAATAGCGTTTCCTAAATGCACAGTTCACATTTAGGAAAGGATTCTTACACGTGCATTAGAGAATCGCATATTGTGAATCCCTATTTGCATTCGCAATTTAGGTAATCGCTAAAAATTGTGATTACCTAAATTGCGAATGCCAAAGCCTTTCATACTTAGGGAAAGGCCATTTTGCGTTCTCAAATGGCGAAATTTTGTGATTCGCACAGTTTGCGAATGCAAAATAGCTTGATACATGTGGCCCCAAGTCCCTTATCAATTTTTTCTGAACATGCACCAACAGTTTCCCCAAACACCAGTTTCTCCCAAAGAATGAACTCTTTTGGAGTGTTAGTTATATTATCAATATATTTATTACTAGCCATGCTATTATCAGGTAAACAAGTATAACAATACTGAACCTTAATAACGTGACACACTCCAGCTTCTTTCGCCAGAAGCATATCTAAAGCTAATCTGTTTTGGATTGCCATTGCATAAATGACAATCATCTCTTCATTGATTTAATGCACCTGCAGTATTAGTAACCAAGCACTCCACTAAAGTAGACAACGTTCTTATCTTCACATCTTTCAAAACCACACCAATATGAGGAACCAATCACCAAGCACATCATAGACATTTGACCAAACCCACATTTCACTCATTTGTAACTCTTTTCACTTATTTCTTCCAACTTATTTACACGATAGATTTTAAGGAAAACTAATGCTAAATAACAAGAGGCTACCCAGTTACTTGGAATGTTAAAATAAGCTATTTTACCACAGATGTAATAAATACCTCTAAATATGAATTCTTCACCTAACATAACATTTCTATCAAGTATATAAGTATAACTACACACACTTGTTCCAATCATTCCTGAAGTATCCGATCTATCACATCTTGTGTGCATCGTATGCGCAACTTCTTTCTTCTCTTGCGAAATTCTAAGCCTAGGATACACATGCAAATTCTTGATTATAGTCTCATCATTTGAATGAAACTCCATTCCTTCAACATCATTCATTCTAATTTGCACTCTTCTTCCATTATATTCTCTAATAACATTACGCTCTACATTAGTCAATTTACAAACACCTCTCATTTGCGCTGTGAATTATAAAACATAATGAGTCTATTATTTTTAGTAGGAGAACCTAATCTTACAACTTTGGGTATTTTATCTGTAGAAACATTATTGTATACTTTGTATTATTCAAAAATATCCTGCAGCATAATATGGATGAAATGAACACTACATGATAAGCCATAAGGCAAAAGTAACTGCACAAAGGTCACTCCTTATGAAATAGAAGTAGTCAGATTGTACAGATATTTTCATTACAAACATTCATTATGCTCGTCTACTCATTAGGATTTGCACAGCTATTTCCAAAAAGGTTTCCACTAAATCTGTTTCTAAAATCATATCCATTATCTCTAGTGTTGATATTATATTGTGTGTTATTTGTATGTATTTAAATATTTCTAACATAGAAGTATAAACTCACTAAGATTCCAATTCTATAAAAATAAGTACTGTAAAAAGTAGTTTTAGAGCCATGCAAAATGTTTCTTTATGTGAAGCCATCTTTGTTCTATAGCAACAGTCTCTTAATAAAAACTCAGTCTCAAAAACAAGGTACAAAATTTAGAAATTCTCAAAATATGTTAGAATCAATATCTTACGGGTATTTAACAAAACTAGGCATTTGTGAACCAATCTTTAGGTCATTAGTAATATAGTCCTTTAGACACAGGCATATAGTACAGCATCTCATATATCCCTAAAACCCATGCAGGCATGGTAAACAGTTCATTGTAGCACAAAATTCTGTTCAACTGTTCAAAACAATTATGCAGGTAAGAAATAGAATTCAGTTTCAGTTTGAGGGCAGAAATCTATATTCACTATCTTCAACTGGATACCAAAGTGGGTACAAAATTAGTCTTCTAAGATGAGAGCATACTCTTAAAATGCAGGCAAAAATGAAAAATCATATCTAAGAGAATTATGCAGGCACATTTATAAAAATTAAAAGATCTAGCATTTTCGTCTCAAAAATTCTGTACCATGGGGTCGTGGCCTGGCGGTCCAACATGGCGGACCAGCTCTAGGCAAGCTCCAGCAGCGCGATACCAAATCCTTTCAATATCCTGCCAACTATGCACCCATCATCGCCTCACGCCATCCCTGTGCGGGCTAGATACTATTGTTATGGATCGGTGAAGAGGGACGTGGCACCAGAACGCTAGGATGCACTTAAGACGTATGAAGAAATGCCAGTGGCATGGCCGCCCCGGAGGAGAGATCTGCCTGCAGCACTGTGATCTACTCACCCTTTAAGTGGGGCTCCTCGTGGCGGCCTGGCCTGAGCGGCCAAGAAACAGCATTGGGCACAGCCTGGCCAGCCAATCCTGGGGCCGTGGCCGGGGCCTGCAGGAGGCTGGAGACCGAGCGTGCTGAGACTGCCCACTGCACAGACTGCCCAGTGCGATGTGGTGTGCAGGTGCAGCCCGACTGCCATATTGCGGGTGGTGAGAGCCCGAATCTCGGGTTCACCGCATTGGGAGGAGTTCGGCCCCTAGCCTGCGACTGTCGGGAGGTGGCTCGACTTCTAGAGGTCTGAGGACACCCTGAGGCTGCCGCCCTGGCCCGTGTGATTGTGCGGGGAGACTCAGATGGTGGAGGCCCCACCATGAGACGTACCGGGCCCAAGTGAGAAGACGGCAACCCATCAATTGTCTAGGCACCTGGTGTTGAACGGCCTTGTGGACCCAGCGGGAGTCCTCTCACTGATGAAGAAGAGCAGGCCCTCAGCGGTCACCTCCGAGCACAATACACAGGTGGCGGTCAGGATAGGCCCCGCTGCGACCTGTTGGTAGGGGGTCCCAACTTGGCCTTTGTCCAACTAGACAGAGGTTGCAGCAATCACCCCTTCTACATCCTGCACACAAGAAGACAACACTTGAATTAAACATCCTGTACCCAGACTACGCTTGTTATTATTAAAGCAGACCAAGACAGCCAATACCTGATGGCAGCCGACAATGATAGCTAACGTGCCTGCTCACAATGACGCGTGATAAACAGTCTGGCATAGCATCTAAACATAGCGCCATGGACTGCTACACAAGGCGGGTGCTCTGGCCACAGACCCCAGGAATCCAGCTATTGCTACGCCAGACAACACAACTTTACTAGCAGCCATTACTCAATCTAGAGACATGTTGGAGGCCAAAATAGGTGCAATAGGCTCCGACGTGATGCTCCTGCAACAAGATTTATGCAACGCGGTGAAGAGGCTTACGGAGACTAAGACAAGGGTGTCCAGTATAGAGGACACCTTGACCACCCTCCAAAAGAAGGTAAACACCCTCAAGACCATTACCAAAGGCCTTGCAACGTGCGTGGAGGATGCTGAGGGGAGAGCCTGCAGAAACAACCTCCGATTTGTGGGCTTTCCCGCGTTATGCGAGGGTGAAGACGTTGGGAGGTTCCTTGCTACCTGGCTGCAGGGCTGGATACCGACCGACTCTCTTTCTCCCTGCTTTATTATCGAGAGGGCTCATAGGGCTCTGGTCAAAAAGCCCCCGTGGCACCAAGCCGCAACTAATTATCACAAGGATACTCAACTTCCACGACCGGGATAATATCCTAAGACAGGCCAGGCTGATGGACTCCCTTTCTTTTGACTCGCAGCGCATCATGATATTCCCGGACTACTCTAGGTTGGTCCAGCAGTGGCGTCAATCCTTCATGGAAGGAAAGGCTTGCTTAAGAAGCCTCAAGATCTCCTATTCGCTAATATTTCCAGCCCGCCTACGAGTAACGTACAATTCTTGTACCCTCTTCTTTGATGCCCTGAGGAGGTGTTTGCATGGACAGACAAAGAAATCCATGTGAAGCTGCATACTCCGTCACCACTGGACTCTGACTCCTCATCTGACCACCTCCTATGCCAATAATCCAAACTCAACGGAAAACGCAGGCAGAGATGAGGACCGATCCGTACCTCCTTAGATCTGCAGTGACTCTACTCAATGTGAGCTACGCAACGGCTACCCTGATGAAGATGGGCTTCCTTTTCATGCCTTCATACCTGTATGGCAGCAACCTAGATGGGCTACATACCTAGAGAGACACTGCCCGAACTCTAAGAGAGAAGCTATGTTAATGGGATGGTTCTTGGGGATCCATTGGAGGGGCCTTGTCTCTGGCCCCCATTGGGACTGGGCCGACACCTCCTCCACGATAGATACTTCAATGGTTCTGAGGTATTAAGATGGGAGGGTGGGGGATGTTGGAAATGTCCATTTGTTGTTTGTGCTATGTCTACTATGGTCAATCTTGACGCTCCCCACTTGGTGACCACACAACTATCTAATCCCTTGGATATCTACTACTTGCCCAGATGACAAATGTAGACACTAGTATCTCACAGGGTAAACTCCAAATCATTAGCTGGAATGTTAGAGGTGTCTTAATCAATCAATCAATCACAGAATTTGTAAAGCGCGCTACTTACCCGCGAGGGTCTCAAGGCGCTGGGGAGAAGAAAGGAGGGGGGTGCTGCTACTGGTCGAACAACCAGGTCTTGAGTAGCCTCCTGAAGGTCAGCAGGTCTTGGGTCTGTCGTAGGCTTAGTGGAAGGGTGTTCCAGGTCTTGGCGGCGAGGTGGGAGAAGGATCTGCCGCCGGTGGTAGTTCTTCGAATGCGAGGGACGGTGGCGAGGGAGAGGTCGGCGGAGCGGAGTTAGCGGTTGGGGACGTAGAAGAGGAGTCGTCTGTTGAGGTAGGCTGGGCCAGTCTTGTGGAGTGCCTTGTGTGCGTGGATGAGGAGTTTGAAGGAGATTCTCCTGTCGACGGGGAGCCAGTGCAGGATGAAGATCAGCAGACTAAAACTGAACACGGAGAAGACAGAGGTCCTCATCCTCGGCCCCAACCCCTCAGCCTGGGACGACTCCTGATGGCCAACGACGCTGGGAGCAGCCCTGACACCCACCGACCACGCACGCAACCTGGGAGTCATCCTCGACTCAACGCTCTCCATGGCCAGGCAAGTCAACGCAGTCTCATCCTCCTGCTTCAACACCCTCCGCATGCTTCGCAAGATCTACAGGTGGATCCCGACAGACACAAGAAGAACAGTCACCCAGGCCCTCGTCAGTAGCAGACTTGACTATGGGAACGCCCTCTACGCAGGAGCCCCGGCCAAGCTCATCAAGCGACTGCAACGCATACAAAACGCCTCCGCACGCCTGATCCTCGATGTACCACGCCACAGCCACATCACCCCCCACCTGAGGAACCTGCAGAAAGAAGCAAGGGGAGTGCAGAGAGAAGCAACAGAGATGCAGGAGGCAAGAGAACTGCAGAAAAAGGCAAGAGAGTTGTAGAACCAGGCAAGAGAGGTGCAGAAAAAGGTAACAGGGGTACAGACAGATGCAAGAGAGGTGCAGAAAGAAGCAACACAGGTGCATAAAGAGGCAAGAGGGGTGTAGCAAGAGGCAAGAGAAGTGCAGAAAGGAGCAACAGAGGTGCAGAAGGAGGCAAGAGAAGTGCAGAAAGAGGCAAGAGAGTTGCAGAAACAGGCAAAAGGGGTGCAGAAGAAGAAAGAGCAGTGCAGAAAGAACTAACAGAGGTGCAGAAGGAGGCAAGAGGGGTGCAGAAAGAGGCAAGAGAGGTGCAGAAATCTGCAAGAGAAGTCCAGAAAAAAGCAAGAGCAGTGCAGAAAGAAGCAACAGAGTTGCAGAAGGACGCAAGAGAACTGCAGAAAGAGGCAAGAGAGTTGCAGAAACAGGCAAGAGAGGTGCAGAAAAAGGGAACAGGGGTTCAGAAAGAGGCAAGAGAGGTACAGAAAGAGGAAAGAAGGGGTGCAGAAAGAGGCAAGAGGGGTGCAGAAAGAAGCAACAGAGGTACAGAAAGAAGCAAGAGAAGTGCAGAAAGAAGCAACAGCGGTGCAGAAAGAGGCAGGAGTGGTGCACAAAGAGACAAGGGAAGTGCAGAAAGAAGCAAAAGAGGTACAGAAGGAGGCAAGAGAACTGCAGAAAGAGGCAAGAGAGGTGCAGAAAAAGGTAACAGTGGTGCAGAAAGAGGCAAGAGAGGTGCAGAAAGAAGCAACACAGGTGCAGAAAGAGGCAAAAGGGGTGCAGCATAAGGCAAGAGAAGTGCAGAAAGAAGCAACAGAGGTGCAGAAAGAGGCAAGAAAAGTGCAGAAAGAGGCAAGAGAGTTGCAGAAACAGGCAAAAGAGATGCAGAAAGAAGCAAGAGCAGTGCAGAAAGAACCAACAGAGGTACAGAAGGAGGCAAGAGGGGTCAAGAAAGAGGCAAGACGGGTGCAGAAATTTGCAAGAGAGGTGCAGAAAGAAGCAAGAGCAGTGCAGAAGGAACCAACAGAGGTGCAGAAACAGACAAGAGGGGTGCAGAATGAGGCAACAGAAGTACAGAACGAAGCAACACAGGTGCAGAAAGAGACAAGAGAGATGCAGCAAGAAGCATGAGGGGTGCAGCAAGAGGCAAGAGAAGTGCAGAAAGAAGCAACAGAGGTGCAGAAGGAGGCAAGAGATGTGCAGAAAGAGGTAAGAGAGGTGCAGAAAGAGGGAACAGGGGTGCAGAAACAGGCAAGATAGGTGTAGAAAAATATAACAGGGGTGCAGAAAGAGGCAAGAGAGGTGCAGAAAGAAGCAACACAGGTACAGAAAGAGGCAAGAGGGGTGCAGCAAGAAGCAAGAGGGGTGCAGCAAGAGGCAAGAGAAGTGCAGAAAGAAGCAACAGAGGTGCAGAAGGAGGCAAGAGAAGTGCAGAAAGAGGCAAGAGAGTTACAGAAACAGGCAAAAGAGGTGCAGAAAGAAGCAAGAGCAGTGCAAGAAAGAACAGGCAGATGTGCAGAAGAAGGCAAGAGGGGTGCAGAAAGAGGCAAGAGGTGCAGAAATTTGCAAGAGAGGTGCAGAACGAAGCAAGAGCAGTGCAGAAAAAACCAAACAGAGGTGCAGAAACAGACAAGAGGGGTGCAGAAAGAGGCAAGAGAAGGGCAGAAAGAAGCAACAGAGGTGCAGAAGGAGACAAGAGAACTGCAGAAAGAGGCTAGAGAGTTGCAGAAACAGGCAAGAGATATGCAGGACTGTAGTTACATTATAAATCATTTGTTGATGGTACCATACTAATTTTAGGAATTGTGGTGTGTTCTAAGGTGATTTTACCCTGTGAAAAAGCCTTCTGCTGGGATATCATGAATCATGTTTGAGAGAAAACTATTTTCTCATACTTTTCCCATAGAGGTTTGGAAGGGGATCTAGAAGCTAAAATGAGAGCATATTTCTGTAAATTCACATTATCTTTCTCAGTCATGTGAGAATGAAGTCTGACATTCTCAGTAAAACATGTACATCCAACAAGGGCAGAGACTGTCAGTTGATTCCTTTGTGTCCTACTGCAGCTTCCCAGAGTGTTCTAAAGAACAACTAGAGCACTAACAGTCTTACTTATGACAAAAGTATGGCACACCTGAAGCCATCTTGATTGGAATAAAGTGGTAACACTTAAAACATTTAATTTAAAAAGGAACAAAATGAGGGGGTTCATTTTGCCATAGAAATTATGATTGGTGCTGCAGAAAGAAAAATTAGGGCACATTTTGAGTGACTTCTCAAATCCTCTTCTATTTCATTAAAAAATTCTGACATGCAGACTGAAACATGCACTTTCAATACCAGCAGCAGACTTCCCTGGTGAGCAGTAGCTTTACTACAGTGATCTAATGAGCAACTAGAGTGCTAACATTCTGAATTTATGGCAAATGCATGACACATCTGAATGCCTTCTTGATGGAATCAAAGTAAAAAACTGAAAGTATTTCCTACTGAGGAGACTGTAGTAAATGAGGAAATTAGGAAACTTCATAACAAATAAGTCTCCCAAGATGGCCACCAGAGACAAAAGAGCCCAAATGTAGCACAAATATCACCCAGATGTAGCCCACGTATAGCCCAATGACAGAATGTCCCAGAGTGTTCTAAAGAACAACTAGAGCGCTAGCAGTCTTACTTATGACAAAAGTATGGCACACCTGAAGCCATCTTGATTGGAATAAAGTGGTAACACTTAAAACATTTAATTTAAATAGGAACAAAATGAGGGGGTTCATTTTGCCATAGAAATTATGATTAGTGCTGCAGAAAGAAATATCAGGGCACATTTTGAGTGACTTCTCAAATCCTCTTCTATTTCATTAAAAAATTCTGACATGCAGACTGAAACATGCACTTTCAATACCAGCAGCAGACTTCCCTGGTGAGCAGTAGCTTTACTACAGTGATCTAATGAGCAACTAGAGTGCTAACATTCTGAATTTATGGCAAATGTGTGACACATCTGAATGCCTTCTTGATGGAATCAAAGTAAAAAACTGAAAGTATTTACTACTGAGGAGACTGCAGTAAATGAGGAAATTTGGAAACTTCATAACAAATAAGTCTCCCAAGATGGCCACCAGAGACAAAAGAGCCCAAATGTAGCACAAATATCACCCAGATGTAGCCCACGTATAGCCCAATGACAGAATGTCCCAGAGTGTTCTAAAGAACAACTAGAGCGCTAACAGTCTTACTTATGACAAAAGTATGGCACACCTGAAGCCATCTTGATTGGAATAAACTGGTAACGCTTAAAACATTTAATTTAAAAAGGAACAAAATGAGGGGGTTCATTTTGCCATAGAAATTATGATTAGTGCTGCAGAAAGAAAAATTAGGGCACATTTTGAGTGACTTCTCAAATCCTCTTCTATTTCATTAAAAAATTCTGACATGCAGACTGAAACATGCACTTTCAATACCAGCAGCAGACTTCCCTGGTGAGCAGTAGCTTTACTACAGTGATCTAATGAGCAACTAGAGTGCTAACATTCTGAATTTATGGCAAATGTGTGACACATCTGAATGCCTTCTTGATGGAATCAAAGTAAAAAACTGAAAGCATTTCCTACTGAGGAGACTGCAGTAAATGAGGAAATTAGGAAACTTCATAACAAATAAATCTCCCAAGATGGCCACCAGAGACAAAAGAGCCCAAATGTAGAACAAATATCACCCAGATGTAGCCCACGTATAGCCCAATGACAGAAGTGTGCAAAGCACTTTTTATTTTTTGTTTTTTTGCAGTTTTATATAGTGCAGACTGGTCAGGTATTGGAGTGCTTTACATGAGCATTGGTTACATCACACAAGGACAAATTCATGTTGGTTGTAGACATGGGGAGATTAAGTGATTTGACCAGAATCACAGAATGTCGAGCTGAAGCAGAAACTCCAACCTGGTTCCCCAGTTGCAAAGTCTGCAGCTCTGGAAGTAATACCACATCCTCTCCCCTAAGTGCAACATTTAATCAAGTGGTCAAACTGGATAAAAAAACATAAAGATAACAAATAATTTAAAAGTGCTTTGTCGCTATTTGAAAACTCAGAAAATATGTCCCCATTTTAGTTTTTTAGAGCACTAACCATAATTTTGATGCAAATAAGACCCTCTCATTTCTGTAATTTCTAAAGGAAATGCTTTAGGTATTACAGTTTTGATTACATCAAGATGACGTCAGGCGTGCCACACTTTTGTAATAAATATAGAATGTTAGCAATCTAGTTGTTCATTAGGATACTGTTGAGAGGCAGAGGCCAGGGGCACGGACTCAGAAAATTGAAGGCAGGTAGGAGGGTGCAGAGGCAACAATTTGACCACACTGGGCAGGCAGGAAGGGCAGTGGCAGCACAACAGACTATGGAGGGCAGTGGAAAGGGGGGCAGGGGCAACAAACCAACAATGCAGGACAGGCAAGAGAGGCTGTGGCAATATAATAGACCATTGTGGGCAGAAGGAAGAGGCAGTGGTAGTACAACCATACATGCCAACAGACCCGATTCAGCCAGGAAACGCCCAATGTTTTTAAGCCCAAATGGGCTTTATTTGATCTGTCTCCTGTCTACAATCTCCTCTTTTTCAATGTAAGTCAATGGGGAAAATCAATACCCCAGTTTTTTTTTCAAAATCTCCCTCTTACCAAGTTCAAAATGTTAGCAAGTATGGTACATTGGATCATGGAAGGCAGGAGGAATTGGGGTAGGGGCATGGACTCGGATAACAGAGGACAGGAGGGACATGGACAGGTGCACCTAACTGACCTTACAGGACAGGCACCAGGGTTTGCAGCAGCACAATACACCACACAGGGCATGCGGGACGGGAGTGCAGCACAACAATCCATGGAAAGCAATAGGGAGGGGACAGGACCATGCACATGGACAACAGAGATCAGAGGGGAAAGAGGCAATGGCAGCCAGCTGACCATAATGGACAGACATGAGAGAAAGCTGCAGCATAACGGACCATAAAGGGCAGGAGGTAGGGATCAGGGGCATTACAATGGAACAGACAAGCCAGGAGGGAGGGAGGGAATAGGGGTCTGCACATGGAAAACAGAGGGCAGGGGGCAAGGGGGCAGGGCAGGAGCAGCAAGCTGACAATGGAGGTCAGGCAGGATGGGCACTACAAGCAAGACACACCATGGAGAGCAACAGTGAGACTATAATGGCATACACACAGACCATGGAGGGAAGGTGGGAGGGGTTCAGGGGCAGCTAGCTGACCACACAGGGAAGGTGGGAGGGGCGGTGGCAGCACAGAAGACCATGCATGGCAAGCGGGAGGGTTAGTGGCAGCACAATGGCCATGATGGGTGAGAAGGAGGGGGCAGGTGCATGCAGAAAGGACCATGGAGGATAGAATGGAGGGGTAGGAGCTGGGCACAGACAAGAGAGTTCAGGGGAAGGGGCCTCACAACAGACCACGTGGGGCAGGCAGGAGGAGCAGTTGCAGCACAACAGACCAGGGAGGGCAGAAGGGTGTGGCAGTAAAATGGACCATGGAGGACAGGAGGAAGGGGATAGGGGCATGGAACGTGGACAGGCATGGTGGAGGTGGCAGGGACAGGTTACAGTCATCTGACAATGCTAGGCAGGTGGGAGGGGAGTGGCAGCTCAACAGAACACTCAGAGTAGATAGGAGGGGCAGGTCCATGAAACATGGTGGGCAAAAAGGATGGAGCAGGGGAATGCACACAGACATCGGAGGGCAGGGGGAAGGAGAGTAGGGGCAGCAAGCTAAGCACAGAGGCTAAGCAGGAGGTCAATGATGGGGCATAGAATTGGGCAATGGAGGGCAGAAGGAGTGGACTGGGACATCATGCTAAATGGAGGGCAGTGGCAGCACATCAGACCATGCATGGCAGGAGGGAGAAGGCTAGTGCATGGATTCAGACAACAGAGGATAGGGAGGAGGTGGATGGGGCAGCAAGCTAACTGTTCAGAGAAGGAGGGAAGGCCAGTGGCAGAACAACGGCCACAAAGGGCTGTAATGAGGGAGCAGGGGCATGGACTTGGACAATGGATGGCAAGGAGGAGGGGAGGCAGGAGCAGCAAGCTTGGGTGGGGGCAGCACAATGCCAGGCCAGGCCCTGCTTCCAACCCCCACCATCCATTGTGATAGGCATCTTACTTAACATTAAAAAAAAACTAGAAATTCGCTGAAAAAACAAAGATTACAGGGACGTTATAGTTAGACTCAGATTTCACTCGTACAAAACCAGTGAAATTCAGCAGTTATAGTTGCCTGAGCTAATTATAACTTACACCCCCGCAATGCACTGCTTATGACCTCAGACATTACATCATTCATGACATGGTCAGTGACATCACCCATGACATCACTCATGACATCTCAAATGAGCTGTGAATGGAGTGGAACTATAATCGCTAGAACTTTATTTATGGATAGTGTGTATATTAACACCCCTTTTTTTTCTTTTTTTTGTGTAAGAACCATTATAATACGCAACGTGCCCAGATCAATATGGCCGATAGTCTTTCACTTTAAAGTAATGTGTAGTCTATTGTTTATGTTGATGTTTGCAATCCTAAGTATGTTTATTACGAACAAGTCACGTTGACGAACATACAGGTATGGCGGTCACGGGGCAAAATATGCTGAAATGACATTGTGTGCATATTAACACTTGTTTTCTTTTCTTTATTGTATCAATTCCTGAATTTTCACATTGTGACCAGGCCAATATGGCCGCCAGCTTTTTGGATTAAAGTAATATTTTTATTTATTTATTTATGAGATTTATAAAGCGCTCAATTACCCATGGGTGTCTCGGCGCTAAGGACGGCAAGCAGATACCATATATCGGAGAAACTTACTGATTGAACAACCAGGTCTTTGTCATTTTCCTAAAGGTTAGCAAAGATTGGGAAGATCTAATCTTTAGTGGAAGAGAATTCCAAAGTTTTGCAGTCGCGACTATAAAACGTTTATCGCCCCATGAGGCTGTTTTAGTGCGTGGGACCCTAAGCAGAAAAGCAGTGGATGAGCGAAGGGCTCGAACCGGAATGTAAGTTGCTAGCTCCCTGATTAGAAACTGAGGTCCTGTGTTACGAGAGGCTTTATAAGCAATACACAAGGCCTTGAACTTTATACGGTTCTTCACAGAAAGCCAGTGATACTTCCGAATAACATGAGAGATTGGTTTGTATTTAGGGATTCCCGATAGCATCCTGGCGGCTGCGTTTTGGACTGACTGTAACTTATGGATGACTTTGTTCTGGGCTTTTACAAGAAGCCCATTGCAATAATCAATGGTGGACATAACTAAAGTACTAACCAGAGTTTTCCCTGCAGTCAACGGCAGAAATGGTAAAATCTTTTTTATCATACGTAACTTGTGGAATGAAGCTGAGACCACTGAGTTAGCATGAGGCATAAAAGTCAATTTGTCATCGTATATGACACCCAGGTTCCTAACCCTGGTAACTGGGAGTGGGGGGAACCCAGTGAGACAGGCCACCAAGAAGAGGACCAGATAGGAGATAGCTTGCCAAATGTCATAACCTCTGTTTTATCAGAGTTTCATTTGAGGCAATTACTGGTCATCCAGCTGCTAATTGCAAGCATGCCTTTTTGAAAGTTGGCTGCTACCTTTTCGCCATCATTGTGTATAGTCAACACCAGTTGCGTATCGTCGGCATACGATGTAAGGCCCATCCCATGAACCTTGATTACTCTAGCTAAGTCCGACACATAGATATTAAATAGTATCGGACTTAGGGAAGACCCTTGTGGGACACCACATGGGAGGGCCAATTGGGCAGATTGAAAGGTGCCAAAAATTACCGACTGTGTCCGATTGGTGAGAAAGGAAGTCAACAGTGCTCTTGCATTGTGTTGGATACCCATTTTAGTGACACGGTCGATCAAGATGGTATGATCGACCGTGTCAAAAGCTGCTGAGAGATCCAACAGTATAAGAACAGCTGTGCCTCCCTGATCCATAATGATTCTAATGTCTTCAGCTGCTTTAATAAGTGCAGTCTCTGTTCCATGGCCTTTACGAAAACCAAATTGAGTATTGTCTAACAGATGATGATCTTCAAGGTACTTGGAAAGTTGAGTATTCATCACCTTTTCAAAGATTTTAGCTGGAAAAGGCAAACTGGCTATTGGCCTATAGTTTTTTGTGTCATTAGGGTCTAAGTTTACTTTTTTTAGCAGTGGTTTTATAATAGTTTTCTTCCAGGCCGTGGGGTATATGCCTGAGGCAAACATAATATTACCAATGCTAGATAGAACCGGTGCTACATATTCTGTGACTAACAAAAGTACAGCCGGAGGGCAAGGGTCAATAGCAGAGCCTAATTTCACAGAAGAGATTAGGGTGGCAATCTGATCAGGTGTGGTGTTATCAAATTGAAATAAGGAAAACTCAGTAGTATCCCTTGCTAAGGGCTGGTTAGTAGTATTGGCCTTGGATGCAAAATTAGAATAAACATCATTTACTTTTTCAAAAAAGTAGTTCGCTAGAGAGTCACATAGTGACTGTGAAGGGGCTAAAGGGCAGGAGGATGTTTGACCTGACAGTTTAGCAACTACTTGGTAAAGCTGTTTATTAGAGTCTTTCGCAGATTCAATCTGAGCAGTAAAATATTTGCTCTTTTCCTGCATAATTAGTAATTTATATTTGCTAAGCTCATCTTTATATAGGAGTTTCTCCTGACAGCTATAAGATTTGCGCCACTGTCTTTCACAATTTCTGCACCGTTTTTTCTGTTCTCTGAGGAGTTCAGAAAACCAAGGGGCTGACGGCGAGAGCCGATTTTTTTAGAAGGTTTTGTTTGGCACCAGCTGATTGATTGCATTGTTCAGCCAATTGGTATAGTTTACTGACGCAAGGTTAGGGTCTGCGGAGAGAACTGGGAGGGTAGAGCTTAAATGCGTCTTAAATTGCTGGTGATCTATACTCTTCCAGGCTTTTATTACAACCGGCTTATTTATTAAAGTGTTAGGCAAGGGCTTAATATGAATATGAATGCTAAAAAGAACCGCAGAATGGTCAGTCCATACTAAAGGTAAAATACTGTTATAAAAATATCTTTAGAATTTGAAAATAGGCCGTCTAAAGTGTGGCCAGCTGTATGCGTAGGGTTTGAAACTCGCTGTGTTAAACCGACCGCTTCCAGGTCAGAGAGCAGTGTCTGAGTGTCTTTATCCAGATGATTTTCTAAATGAAAATTAAAATCCCCCAAAATCGTGAGGGTGGGTTCAGTTGCAATAGGTTCTACCAGGTTACTTAGTGTGGAGAGAAACTCTGTTCTAGGTCCAGGTGGGCGGTAAAGTAAAATGCCTTTAAAGATTTGAGAAGGGGTAAGCTGGATAGAGAAATATATTGCTTCGCAGGTCAAGGATGGAATGTAATCAATTTTTGTTGTGAGATTGCTGCGATAAATTATCGCCAGCCCGACACCTTTTTTTTTAGTTCTATCTTGTCTTACGGCTGTAGTCCTTTGTTAATGTTGGCAACTGGAGGCATTTGTACATTTAAATAAGGAAGCTACAATGACGTCTTGTATCGTTATCAAGGTTCGGACGAGCCAAAACGCGTGGATCAAATTTCGCATTTGAGATGTCATCAGTGATGACATCAATGATGTCACTGATCATGTCATGAGTGATGTAATATGTGACGTCATCAGCAGTGCATTGCGGGGGCGTGAGTTTTATATATATATATATTCACTGAAAAAACCATAGGTTTCAGACACGTTATAGTTAGAAATTAGCATTTAAAAAACTTTTGAAATTCACTGAAAAAACCATAGGTTTTAGGGACAGTTATAGTTAGTTGGACATTTCACTCGTACAAAACCCGTGAAATTCCCCCGTTATAGTTAGTTCAGCTAACTATAACTCGCGCCCCGCAATGCACTGCTGATGACGTCACATATTACATCACTCATGACATGGTCAGTGACATCACTCATGACATCACTGATGACATCTCAAATGACATCACTGATGACATCACTGATGACATGATCCAGTGACTGTGTGTTTCTGTAAAGTTTAAATATGTTTAATATATATGCCAAGGTGTATTGAATAATGAGTGGGTGTATAAGTGTCTGGATGGATGATATAGTAGGTGCATGACTGACTATTAGTGAGTGATTAAACGTATCTTACTAAATGCATGGGTTAGTTACTAAACTGTGTGAATGTCTTTATCCGTCTGTCTGTTGGTGTGTAAGTGGCTGCATGGGTTTGTAAATAGCTACATGAGTGTCTATATGAGTTATTGATTGGTTGTCTGAGTATCTGTATGGGTGCCTGAGTGTTTGTGTGGATGGGGTGTGTGTGACTGCACATAGATGTATCAGTGGGTGATTCACTGGGTGCATGGTTTCAAGAGTGCATCTGTGATGGACTGTATGGGTGGGTGAGTGTGTGTATGGGTGTGTTAGTGAGTGAATGTATATCTCAGTGGTACATGTGTGAGTAACTACATATGTGAAAGGCAGTATATATGTGTGTTGTAGTATATAAATGGGTATAAGTGAGAGTGTGTGATTGTGAGAGTGGCTGTATGGATGAGTGTGTACTTGTATTAGTGATTGTATAAGAGCGTAAGAATGTGCTAGTATTTGTATGAGTAAGTGAGCTGGTGTGCGTATAACTGTATAGGTGAGTAAATGGCAGTGTGATTAATTATTTCCATGACTGACTAGGTGTGTGAGTACCTCTATGGATGAGTGGCGGTGTGTGAGTGTCTATGTAGGTGTATTAGTGCATATGATAGTCCTGTACTGAGTGACCATAAGTATGAGTGACTGTACAGGTGAGTGAGTGGATGTGTGTGTAGACCTAAGAATCAGTGAGTGGGTATGTAGTTATTGGTGTTGGAGTGTCTATGGTTTTGAGAATGGCAGTCTGTAATTTAGAGTGGGTGTATCAAAGGTTATATTAGGGTGTGAGAGGATGCATGAAATTATCACATGCATGATGTCATCAGTGATGTCATTTGAGATGTCATCAGTGATGTCATCAGTGATGTCACTGACCATGTCATGAGTGATGTAATTTGTTATGTCATCAGCAGTGCATTGCGGGGGCGCGAGTTATAGTTAGCTGAACTAACTATAACGGGGGAATTTCACGGGTTTTGTATGAGTGAAATGTCCAACTAACTATAACTGTCCCTAAAACCTATGGTTTTTTCAGTGAATTTCAAAGGTTTTTTAAATGCTAATTTCTAACTATAACGTGTCTGAAACCTATGGTTTTTTCAGTGAATTTCAAAGGTTTTTTAAATGCTAATTTCTAACTATAATGTACCTGAAACCTATGGTTTTTTCAGTGAATTTCAAAGGTTTTTTAAATGCTAATTTCTAACTATAACGCCCCTAAAACCTATGGTTTTTTTCAGTGAATTTCAAAGGTTTTGTAAATGTCAATTTTTAAATGTATTAATTGTTATATTTATTTTTTTGATACTGATTTACTACATTTTTTAAAACTATTTATTTTTAGATATTTTATTTATTAAATTACATTGTAATTACATTATACATTACATTACAAAATATACTTTCTCAGAATGAATTACTTTAGTTTAAATAGTTTGCAAATAGGCAATAGAGTTTTAAGTACAGTAGTTACAGTTGTTGCAATGGGCAACACAATTTAAAACACAATGCAACATTGAGCTCAATGTGATTTTCTAGTTAAATGCAATTAGTTACTTTATGGATTACTTTTTCTAACCACAGGACTGGATCCTAGATTCAGTCCTGGGACATCTCCTGTAAACAGTTGAGTAAAAGCGTTTTGGTTACAGTAGTGATTTTTAAGGAATATTATTGTATTTTAAAAGTTGACACTTAGAAACTTTTTCACATAGAATCACCAATGTTATCCTATGGGAGGAAATTCACTTAGCAGGTAAGTAGTGTTATCGTTACTTTTTCTTACTCAGTGTTGGATCCTGGATCCAGCACTGGTGCATCTCCTGTAAACAGTTGAAAGAATGCATTTAAGTCATACAGGCGATTTTTAAGGAATATTTGTAATTTGTGAAAATCGACACTTTGAAACTTTTCTGCTGAAAACCAGACAATGGATTCCTATGGAAGGAAATATAAGTTACTGGTAAGTACGGTTAGAATTACTTTTCAGGGTCAGTGCTAGGCTAAAAGATGCAGCACTGGGTTCTCTCCTGATAACAGGTGAGTAAATCGGAATTCGTAGTTCGGTTGATTTTAGAGGAATATTATAAAGTTCCAAAACTCCACACTTAGAAGAATTTCCAAATGAAACCAGTCAATGTTAGCCTATGGAAGGAAATTCAAGTTACTGGTAAGTACGGTTAAAATTACTTTTCAGGATCAGTACTGGGCTGAAAGATGCAGCACTGAGGTCTCTCCTGATAACAGGTGAGTAAATCGGAATTCGTAGTTCGGCTGATTTTAGAGGAATATTATAAAGTTCCAAAACTCCACACTTAGAAGAATTTCCAAGTGAAACCAGTCAATGATATCCTATGGAAGGAAATTCAAGTTACTGGTAAGTACGGTTAAAATTACTTTTCAGGATCAGTACTGGGATGAAAGATGCAGCACTGGGTTCTCTCCTGATAACAGGTGAGTAAATCGGAATTCGTAGTTCGGTTGATTTTAGAGGAATATTATAAAGTTCCAAAACTCCACACTTAGAAACTTTTTCAGCAAAAGCAGGCAATGATATCCTATGGAAGGAAATTCAAGTAACTGGTAAGTGCGGTTAAAATTACTTTTCAGGATCAGTACTGGGCTGAAAGATGCAGCACTGAGGTCTCTCCTGATAACAGGTGAGTAAATTGGAATTCGTATTTCGGCTGATTTTAGATGAATATTATAAAGTTCCAAAACTCCACACTTAGAAACTTTTTCAGCAAAAAGCAGGCAATGATATCCTATGGAAGGAAATTCAAGTTACTGGTAAGTACGGTTAAAATTACTTTTCAGGATCAGTACTGGGATGAAATATGCAGCACTGAGGTCTCTCCTGATAACAGGTGAGTAAATCGGAATTCATATTTCGGCAGATTTTAGAGGAATATTTGCACAATGGTGAAGGGAGGGACATCTGTGCAAACGCTGCCCGTGGCGCGTTTTAAGTTGGGGATTAAGTTCCCTTGAATCATGAGGGTCCCTGGGGGCCAACTAGCCCACCAGGAACCTCCAGTATGCGCCAGGGCTGCGTTGCAGAGACGTGTACAGAGGCCACGCCCCTTTTACACCTCTCTACAACGCAGCTCTGTGGCGCTTTTAGAAGTACATGGTGGGCTAGTTGGTCCCCAGGGACCCTCAGGATTGAAGGGGATTTAATTCCCCATCTTAAAACGCGCCACGGGGCCTGTTTGCACACATGTCACCTGAAGCCCCGCCCCCTCCCTTCACCACTGTGCAAACGCGCCCCGTGGCGCGTTTTAAGTTGGGGGATTAAGTCCCCTTGAATCCTGAGGGTCCCTGGAGTCCAACTAGCCCACCATGTACTTCTAAAAGCGCCACAGAGCTGCGTTGCAGAGAGGTGTAAAAGGGGCGTGGCCTCTGTACACCTCTCTGCAACGCAGCCCTCTGGCGCATACTGTAGGTTCCTGGTGGGCTAGTTGGCCTCAGGGACCCCCAGTATTCAAGGGGAATTACTTCCCTTCTTAAAACGCGCCAGGGGCGCGTTTGCAGAGTACTGCAGGGAGGGGCGGGGCCTCCGGCACAATGCCGGTCGTTTTTTTGTTCTTTTTGTTTTTTAATGGGAGGGGGCTGCGTGGCCCCCTTCCCTTGCCCACTTTGGCCCCGGGGACCCCATCCCCGGGGCCTGAGCATTTTATTTTATTTTTTAAATAAAAAAATAAAAAACGGGAAGGGGGCCGCGTGGCCCCCCTTCCCTGGGCCTGTATTGGCCCCTGGGACCCCATCCCCCGGGGCATGGCCTCCATTTTTTGTTTTTTTTTATTTGGACGGGGGCTGCGTGGCCCCCCTCCTCAGGCCATTTAAGGCCCCGGGGACCCCATCCCCAGGGGCCTGGCCTCTCGTTGGGGACTGTGGGGGCCCCAAACCCCCCACAGTCCCGCCGGCTCCCCGTGTCCTATGGAAGCCGCCATTGCTTTTCCACATGGGGAGCAGCTAACATGCTGCTCCCCATGTGGAAAAGCAATCAGCTTTGGATATTGGAGCGAGAGCAGGTTTCCTGCCTCTCTTCCAATATCCAAGCAAGTTTGCAATGACAGGACGGGAGCCGCGAGGCTCCCGTCCTGTCATTGCAAACAGCAGTGTCCCGGGGGTAGGCACCCGGGACACTGCAGGAGCCGGCCCTGGGGGTGGCGGTCCCCAGGGCCATCAAGGGCTCCAGGAGGGGGGCCACGCGTCCCCCCTCCCAACTATTTCACAGCCCTGGGGAGGTGGTGGTCCCCGGGGCTTTGGGGGTCCGTAACAGACCCCCATATTCAAATGTTTAGTGCCCCGGGGAGGTGGCGGTCCCGGGCGTGTGGGGGCTGGAGCCCCCACACAGAGTTAAATTAAAAGAAGCCCCGGGGGGTGGCGGTCCCCGAGGCTGCGGGAGGGCCAAGAGCCCTCCCGCACCCTTTTTTTTCTAAAGCCCCGGGGGGTGGCGGTCCCCGGGGCTTGTCATCACTGATGACATCATCCACATAATCATCTGATGCACCTCCTCACACCCTAATATAACCTTTGATACACCCCCTCTAAAATACAGACTACCATTCTCGAAACCATAGACACACCAATACCAGTTAGTACATACCCACTCACGGATTCATAGGTCTACACACACATCCACTCACCCATACAGTCACTCATACACGCAGTCACTCATCAATAAAGCCACTGAAATATGCACTCATACACCTATACAGATACTCACCCAACACCACTAACCATAGAGTTACTCACACACCTAGTCAGTCATGGAAAGAATCAATCACACTCCCATTTACTCACCTATACAGTTATACATATACCACCTCACTTATTCATACAGATACTAACACATACTTACTCTCTTAAACAATCACTGACACAAGCACACACTCATCCTGCAAGCCACTCTCACAATCACTCACTCTCACATATAGTCATTTATATAGACCAACACTCACATATACTGCCTTTCACATATGTAGTTACTCACACATGTACCACTGAGACATCCATTCACTCACCAACACACCAATACACACACTCACCCACCCATACAGCCCTTCACAGATGCACTCTTGAACCCGTATACCCAGTGAATTACCCACTCACACATCTATGCACAGTCACACACACCCACCCACCCACACAGACACACAGGCACCCATACAGATACTCAGACAACCAATCAATAACCCATGTAGACACTCATGTAGCTACTCACCAACCCATGCAGCCGCTTACAAACCAACTGACAGACTGATACAGACATTCACACAGTTTAGTCACTAACCCATGCATTCAGTAAGACACGTTTAATTACTCACTTATACAGTCAGTCACGCACCTACTAAATCATCCATTCAGACACTCATACACCCTCTCATTCTTCAATACACCTTGGCAGATATATATATATATAAAAAACATATTTAAACTTTACAGAAACACACAGTCACTGGATGATGTCATCAGTGATGTCATTTGAGATGTCATCAGTGATGTCATCCGTGATGTCACTGACCATGTCATGAGTGATGTAATATGTGACGTCATCAGCAATGCATTGTGGGGGCACGAGAGTTATAGTTAGCTCAACTAACTATAACGACCGAATTTCTCTGGTTTTGTACGAGTGAAATGTCCAACTAACTATAACGTCCCTGAAACCTGTGGTTTTTTCAGTGAATTTCTGAGGTTTTTTAAATGCTCATTTCTAACTATAACGTTCCTGAAACCTCTGTTTTTTTCAGTGAATATATGTATATATATATATATATTCACTGAAAAAACCATAGGTTTTAGGGACAGTTATAGTTAGTTGGACATTGCACTCGTACAAAACCCGTGAAATTCCCCCGTTATAGTTAGTTCAGCTAACTATAACTCGCGCCCCCGCAATGCACTGCTGATGACGTCACATATTACATCACTCATGACATGGTCAGTGACATCACTGATGACATCACTGATGACATCTCAAATGACATCACTGATGACATCATCCAGTGACTGTGTGTTTCTGTAAAGTTTAAATATTTTTAATATATATAGGGAAAGGCGTATTGAAGAATGAGTGGGTGTATAAGTGTCTGTGTGGATGATTTAGTAGGTGCGTGACTAACTCTATAAGTGAGTGATTAAACGTATCTTACTGAATGCATGGGTTAGTGACTAAACTGGGTGAATGTCTGTATCTGTCTGTTGCTGTGTAAGTGGCTGCATGGGTTTGTGAATAGCTACATGAGTGTCTATAAGAGTTATTGATTTGTTGTCTGAGTATATGTATGGGTGCCTGAGTGTTTGTGTGGATGGGGTGTGTGCGACTGTGCATAGATGTGTGAGTGGGTGATTCACTGGGTGGATGGTTTCAAGAGTGCATCTGTGATAGACTGTATGGGTGGGTAAGTGTGTGTAAGAGTGTGTTAGTGAGTGAATGTATGTCCCAGTGGTACATGTGTGAGTAACTACATATGTGAAAGGCAGTATATATGTGTGTTGGAGTATATAAATAGCTATATGCGAGAGTGAGTGATTGTGATAGTGGCTGTATGGATGAGTGTGTGCTTGTATCAGTGATTGTATAAGAGCGTAACAATGTGCTAGTATTTGTATGATTAAGTGAGCTGGTGTGTATATAACTGTATAGGTGAGTAAATGGCAGTGTGTTTAATTATTTGCATGACTGACTAGGTGTGTGAGTACCTCTATGGATGAGTGGCGGTGTTTGAGTGTCTATATAGGAGTAAGAGTGCATATGATAGTCCTGTACTGAGTGACCATAAGTATGAGTGACTGTACGGGTGAGTGAGTGGATGTGTGTGTGTAGACCTAAGAATCAGTGAGTGGGTATGTAGTTATTGGTGTTGGAGTGTCTATGGTTTTGCGAATGGCAGTCTGTAATTTAGATTGGGTGTATCAAAGGTTATATTAGGGTGTGAAGAGCTGCATCAGATTATCACGTGGATGATGTCATCAGTGATGTCATTTGAGATGTCATCAGTGATGTCATCAGTGATGTCACTGACCATGTCATGAGTGATGTAATATGTGACGTTATCAGCAGTGCATTGCGGGCGCGAGTTATAGTTAGCTGAACTAACTATAACGGGGGAATTTCACGGGTTTTGTACGAGTGCAATGTCCAACTAACTATAACTGTCCCTAAAACCTATGGTTTTTTCAGTGAATTTCAAAGGTTTTTAAATGCTAATTTCTAACTATAACATATCTGAAACCTATGGTTTTTTCAGTGAATTTCTAAGGTTTTTAAATGCTAATTCCTAACTATAACATGTCTGAAACCTACGGTTTTTTCAGTGAATTTCAAAGGTTTTGTAAATGACAATTTTTAAATGTATTAATTGTTATATTAATTTTTTTCATACTGATTTACTACATTTTTAGAAACAATTTTTTTTTACATATTTTATTTTTTAAATTACATTGTAATTACATTATACATTACATTACAAAAAATACATTCTCAGAATGAATTACTTTAGATTAAATACTTTGCACATAGGCAATAGACTTGCCCCCTTCTGCACCTCACTTGCCTCTTTCTGCACCTCTGTTGGTTCTTTTGCACTGCTCTTGCTTCTTTCTGCACCTCTCTTGCAAATTTCTGTACCTGTCTTGCCTCTTTCTGCACCCCTTTTACCTCTTTCTGCACCTCTCTTGCCTCTATCTGCACCCCTGTTCCCTCTTTCTGTACCTCTTTTGCCTGTTTCTGCAAGTCTCTTGCCTCTTTCTGCAATTCTCTTGCCTCCTTCTGCACCTCTGTTGCTTCTTTCTGCACTTCTCTTGCCTTTTTCTGCAGTTCTCTTCCCTCTTTCTGCACGTCTGTTGCCTCTTTCTGCACCTCATTTGTTTCTTTCTGCACCCCTGTTGTCTCTTTCTGTACCTTTCCTGCCTGTTTTTGCATCTCACTTGCCTCTTTCTGCACTTTTCTTGCTTCTTTCTACACCTCTGTTGCATCTTTCAGCAATTCTCTTGCCTCTTTGTGCACTTCTCTTGCCTGTTTCTGCACCTCTCTTGCCTCTTTTTGCACCTCTGCTGGCTCTTCCTGCACCTCACTTGCTCCTTTCTACACTTCTCTTGCCACTTTCTGCACCCCCATTGCTTCATTCTGCACTTCTCATGCTTCTTTCTGCACCTGTTTTGCTTCTTTCTGCACCCCTGTTGTCTCTTTCAGTACTCGTCTTCCCTCTTTTTACACCTCTCTTGCCTCTTTCTGCACCTCACTTGCCTCTTTCTGCACTTCTCTTGCTTCTTTCTACACCTCTGTTGCTTCTTTCAGCAATTCTCTTGCCTCTTTCTGCACTTCTCTTGCCTGTTTTTGCACCTCCCTTGCCTCTTTCTGTACCTCTCCTACCTCTTTCTGTACCTCACTTGCTTCTTTCTGCACCCCTCTTGCCTTTTTCTGCACCCCTCTTCCCTCTTTGTGCAACTCTCTTGCCTCTTTCTACACCTCTCTTCCCTCTTTCTGCACCAATGTTGCCTCTTTCTGTACCTCAGTCGCTTCTTTCTGCACTTCTCTTGCCTCTTTCTGCACCCTTCGTGCCTCTTTCAGCACCTCTGTTGCTTCTTTCTGCACTTCTCTTCCTTCATTCTGCACCCCTCCTGCCTCTTTCTGTACCCCTCTTGCCTCTTTGTGCACCTCTCCTACCCCTTTCTGCACCCCTCTTGCCTCTTTTTGCACCTCTGTTGATTCTTTCTGCACTGCTCTTGCTTCTTTCTGCACTGCTCTTGCTTCTTTCTGCACCTCTTTTCCAAATTTCTGGATCCCTCTTGCCGCTTTCTGCAGCCCACTTCCCTCTTTCTGCACCTCTCTTGCCTCAGTCTGCCCACCTGTTCCCTGTTTCTGTACCCCTTTTGCCTGTTTCTACAACTCTCTTCCCTCTTTCTGCAGTTCACTTGTCTCCTTCCGCACCTCTGTTGCTTCTTTCTGCACCTCTCTTGCAAATTTTGGCACCCCTCTTGCCTCTTTCTGCACCCCTCTTGCCTCCTTCTGCACCTCTGTTGGTTCTTTCTGCACTGCTCTTGCTTCTTTCTGCACCTCTTTTGCCTGTTTCTGTACTTCTCTTGCCTCCTTCTGTACTCAAATGGGAAGTGCAAGCTGTCAAGTTTAAAGGTCTGCGTGCTCTCGTGACTGAGGTATATGTCTACTTGTATATGTATTCTTACATGTGTTATGCATCTGAAGATGGTAGCTTAAAAAGCGGGTAACTTCTCCAATAGGTGGTCAAATCTTCTCAGTTCTGCTCTGTCATTCGGTTGCACAGGCAGACATGTCTTATGTATGCATGTGTTATAGAGCCCCTCAAATATACTATTGAATACCCATGTGCCCTGTATTGTGAGCAGAAAGAAATGCATACACCTTCTTTTATACAAATTTACAGAGTATGCTGTTTGAAACACAGGTATTTAAGTGTTTGCATGTTTATTTTAATTTAACATGTCACTAGGTAAAAGCATAGACACGCATGCATACCTTCACAAACTTGGTCAGACTTACAACAGTGATATGCTTAGGATTGCTGTTTTATATTTGGTAGGACTAACATTCTGAGCAGTCAATTAATAGTGAACCTTCAAGAGAAAAGTGAGGTTTAAGACATCTTCGGAGAAGGATTAGTGATTAGGGTACTTTGTATGAGTCTGTTGTAAGGTACAGTCAAAGTAGGCCTCTTTCTGCACCTCTGTTGGTTCTTTCTGCACATCTCTTGGCTCTTTCTGCACCTTTCTTCCTCTTTCTGGACTTCTGTTGCCTCTTTCTGCACTTCTCTTGCTTCTTTCTGCGCCTTTCTTCATCTTTCTGCACATGTCCTACCTATGTAGGCATATTTAGAAATTAGCATTTAAAAAACCTTACAAATTCACTGAAAAAAACAGAGGTTTCATGGACGTTATAGTTAGGAATTAGCAGTTGAAAAACCTTTGAAATTCACTGAAAAAAACAGAGGTTTCAGGGACGTTATAGTTAGAAATTAGCATTTAAAAAACCTCAGAAATTCACTGAAAAAACCACAGGTTTCAGGGATGTTATAGTTAGTTGGACATTTCACTCGTACAAAACCAGAGAAATTCGGCCGTTATAGTTAGTTGAGCTAACTATAACTCACGCCCCCGCAATGCACTGTTGATGACGTCACATATTACATCACTCATGACATGGTCAGTGACATCACTGATGATATCACTGATGACATCACTGATGACATCATCCACATAATCATCTGATGCACCTCCTCACACCCTAATATAACCTTTGATACACCCCCTCTAAAATACAGACTACCATTCTCGAAACCATAGACACACCAATACCAGTTAGTACATACCCACTCACGGATTCATAGGTCTACACACACATCCACTCACCCATACAGTCACTCATACACGCAGTCACTCATCAATAAAGCCACTGAAATATGCACTCATACACCTATACAGATACTCACCCAACACCACTAACCATAGAGTTACTCACACACCTAGTCAGTCATGGAAAGAATCAATCACACTCCCATTTACTCACCTATACAGTTATACATATACCACCTCACTTATTCATACAGATACTAACACATACTTACTCTCTTAAACAATCACTGACACAAGCACACACTCATCCTGCAAGCCACTCTCACAATCACTCACTCTCACATATAGTCATTTATATAGACCAACACTCACATATACTGCCTTTCACATATGTAGTTACTCACACATGTACCACTGAGACATCCATTCACTCACCAACACACCAATACACACACTCACCCACCCATACAGCCCTTCACAGATGCACTCTTGAACCCGTATACCCAGTGAATTACCCACTCACACATCTATGCACAGTCACACACACCCCACCCACCCACACAGACACACAGGCACCCATACAGATACTCAGACAACCAATCAATAACCCATGTAGACACTCATGTAGCTACTCACCAACCCATGCAGCCGCTTACAAACCAACTGACAGACTGATACAGACATTCACACAGTTTAGTCACTAACCCATGCATTCAGTAAGACACGTTTAATTACTCACTTATACAGTCAGTCACGCACCTACTAAATCATCCATTCAGACACTCATACACCCTCTCATTCTTCAATACACCTTGGCAGATATATATATATATAAAAAACATATTTAAACTTTACAGAAACACACAGTCACTGGATGATATCATCAGTGATGTCATTTGAGATGTCATCAGTGATGTCATCCGTGATGTCACTGACCATGTCATGAGTGATGTAATATGTGACGTCATCAGCAATGCATTGCGGGGGCACGAGTTATAGTTAGCTCAACTAACTATAACGACCGAATTTCTCTGGTTTTGTACGAGTGAAATGTCCAACTAACTATAACGTCCCTGAAACCTGTGGTTTTTTCAGTGAATTTCTGAGGTTTTTTAAATGCTCATTTCTAACTATAACGTCCCTGAAACCTCTGTTTTTCAGTGAATATATGTATATATATATATATATTCACTGAAAAAACCATAGGTTTTAGGGACAGTTATAGTTAGTTGGACATTGCACTCGTACAAAACCCGTGAAATTCCCCCGTTATAGTTAGTTCAGCTAACTATAACTCGCGCCCCGCAATGCACTGCTGATGACGTCACATATTACATCACTCATGACATGGTCAGTGACATCACTGATGACATCACTGATGACATCTCAAATGACATCACTGATGACATCATCCAGTGACTGTGTGTTTCTGTAAAGTTTAAATATTTTTAATATATATAGGGAAAGGCGTATTGAAGAATGAGTGGGTGTATAAGTGTCTGTGTGGATGATTTAGTAGGTGCGTGACTAACTCTATAAGTGAGTGATTAAACGTATCTTACTGAATGCATGGGTTAGTGACTAAACTGGGTGAATGTCTGTATCTGTCTGTTGCTGTGTAAGTGGCTGCATGGGTTTGTGAATAGCTACATGAGTGTCTATAAGAGTTATTGATTTGTTGTCTGAGTATATGTATGGGTGCCTGAGTGTTTGTGTGGATGGGGTGTGTGCGACTGTGCATAGATGTGTGAGTGGGTGATTCACTGGGTGGATGGTTTCAAGAGTGCATCTGTGATAGACTGTATGGGTGGGTAAGTGTGTGTAAGAGTGTGTTAGTGAGTGAATGTATGTCCCAGTGGTACATGTGTGAGTAACTACATATGTGAAAGGCAGTATATATGTGTGTTGGAGTATATAAATAGCTATAAGCGAGTGAGTGATTGTGATAGTGGCTGTATGGATGAGTGTGTGCTTGTATCAGTGATTGTATAAGAGCGTAACAATGTGCTAGTATTTGTATGATTAAGTGAGCTGGTGTGTATATAACTGTATAGGTGAGTAAATGGCAGTGTGTTTAATTATTTGCATGACTGACTAGGTGTGTGAGTACCTCTATGGATGAGTGGCGGTGTTTGAGTGTCTATATAGGAGTAAGAGTGCATATGATAGTCCTGTACTGAGTGACCATAAGTATGAGTGACTGTACGGGTGAGTGAGTGGATGTGTGTGTGTAGACCTAAGAATCAGTGAGTGGGTATGTAGTTATTGGTGTTGGAGTGTCTATGGTTTTGCGAATGGCAGTCTGTAATTTAGATTGGGTGTATCAAAGGTTATATTAGGGTGTGAAGAGCTGCATCAGATTATCACGTGGATGATGTCATCAGTGATGTCATTTGAGATGTCATCAGTGATGTCATCAGTGATGTCACTGACCATGTCATGAGTGATGTAATATGTGACGTTATCAGCAGTGCATTGCGGGGCGCGAGTTATAGTTAGCTGAACTAACTATAACGAGGGAATTTCACGGGTTTTGTACGAGTGCAATGTCCAACTAACTATAACTGTCCCTAAAACCTATGGTTTTTTCAGTGAATTTCAAAGGTTTTTTAAATGCTAATTTCTAACTATAACATATCTGAAACCTATGGTTTTTTCAGTGAATTTCTAAGGTTTTTTAAATGCTAATTCCTAACTATAACATGTCTGAAACCTACGGTTTTTTCAGTGAATTTCAAAGGTTTTGTAAATGACAATTTTTAAATGTATTAATTGTTATATTAATTTTTTTCATACTGATTTACTACATTTTTAGAAACAATTTTTTTTACATATTTTATTTTTTAAATTACATTGTAATTACATTATACATTACATTACAAAAATACATTCTCAGAATGAATTACTTTAGATTAAATACTTTGCACATAGGCAATAGACTTTTAAGTACAGTAGTTACAGTTGTTGCAATGGGCAACACATTTTCAAACACAATGCAACATTCAGCTCAATGTGAATTTCTAGTTAAATGCAATTAGTTACTTTATGGATTACTTTTCTAACCACAGGACTGGATCCTAGATTCAGTCCTGGTACATCTCCTGTAAACAGTTGAGTAAAAGCGTTTTGGTTACAGTCGTGATTTTTAAGGAATATTATTGTATTTTAAAAGTTGACACTTAGAAACTTTTATTCATAGAATCACCAATGTTATCCTATGGAAGGAAATTCACTTAGCAGGTAAAAACTGTTATCGTTACTTTTTCTTACTCAGTGTTGGATCCTGGATCCAGCACTGGTGCATCTCCTGTAAACAGTTGAAAGAATGCGTTTAAGTCATACAGGCGATTTTTAAGGAATATTTGTAGTTTGTGAAAATCGACACTTTGAAACTTTTCTGCTGAAAACCAGACAATGGATTCCTATGGAAGAAAATATAAGTTACTGGTAAGTACGGTTAAAATTACTTTTCAGGGTCAGTGCTGGGCTAAAAGATGCAGCACTGGGTTCTCTCCTGATAACAGGTGAGTAAATTGGAATTCGTACTTTGGTTGATTTTAGAGGAATATTATAAAGTTCCAAAACTCCACAATTAGAAGAATTTCCAAGTGAAACCAGTCAATGTTAGCCTATGAAGGAAATTCAAGTTACCGGTAAGTACGGTTAAAATTACTTTTCAGGACCAGTACTGGGCTGAAAGATGCAGCACTGAGGTCTCTCCTGATAACAGGTGAGTAAATCAGAATTCGGATTTCGGCTGATTTTAGAGGAATATTTGTATGTTTCAAAAATCAACACTTAGAAACTTTTTCAGCAAAAAGCAGTCAATGATATCCTATGGAAGGAAATTCAAGTTACTGGTAAGTATGGTTAAAATTACTTTTGAGGATCAGTACTGGGCTGAAAGATGCAGCACTGAGGTCTCTCCTGATAACAGGTGAGTAAATCGGAATTCGTATTTCGGCTGATTTTAGAGGAATATTTTAAAGTTCCAAAACTCCACACTTAGAAGAATTTCCAAGTGAAACCAGTCAATGTTAGCCTATGGAAGGAAATTCAAGTTACTGGTAAGTACGGTTAAAATTACTTTTCAGGACCAGTACTGGGCTGAAAGATACAGCACTGAGGTCTCTCCTGATAACAGGTGAGTAAATCGGAATTCGTATTTCGGCTGATTTTAGAGGAATATTTGTATGTTTAAAAAATCAACACTTAGAAACTTTTTTCAGCAAAAAGCAGGCAATGATATCCTATGGAAGGAAATTCAAGTTACTGCTAAGTACGGGTAAAATTACTTTTCAGGATTAGTACTGGGCTGAAAGATGCAGCACTGAGGTCTCTCCTTATAACAGGTGAGTAAATCGGAATTCGTAGTAAGGCAGATTTTAGAGGAATATTTGCACAATTGTGAAGGGAGGGGGCGGGGCCTGAGGTGACATCTGTGCAAACGCGCCCCGTGGCGCGTTTTAAGTTGGGGGATTAAGTCCCCTTGAATCATGAGGGTCCCTAGGGGCCAACTAGCCCACCAGGAACCTCCAGTATGCGCCAGGGGGCTGCGTTGCAGAGACGTGTAGAGAGACCACACCCCTTTTTACACCTCTCTGCAACGCAGCTCAGTGGCGCTTTCTGGATGTATCTGTTGGGCTAGTTGGCCCCAAGGACCCTCAGGATTGAAGGGGATTTAATCCCCATCTTAAACGCGCCACGGGGCCTGTTTGCACACATGTCACCTGAAGCCCCGCCCTCCCTTCACCACTGTGCAAACGCGCCCCGTGGCGCGTTTTAAGTTGGGGGATTAAGTCCCCTTGAATCCTGAGGGTCCCTTGAGTCCAACTAGCCCACCATATACCTCCAAAAAGCGCCACAGAGCTGCGTTGCAGAGAGGTGTAAAAGGGTGTGGCCTCTGTACACGTCTCTGCAAGGCAGCCCCTGGCGCATACTGGAGGTTCCTGGTGGGCTAGTTGGCTCCCAGGGACCCCCAGTATTCAAGGGGAATTGTTCCTCCTCTGCAAACGCACCAGGGGCGCGTTTGCAGAGTACTGCAGGGAGGGGGCAGGGCCTCCGGCACGATGCCGGTCGTTTTTTTTTTTTGTTTTTTTAATGGGAGGGGGGCTGCGTGGCCCCCCTTTCCTTGCCCACTTTTGGCCCCGGGGACCCCATCCCCCGGGGCCTGAGCATTATTATTATTTTTTTTTATTTTTTTAAAAAACGGGAAGGGGGCCGCGTGGCCCCCTTCCCTGGGCCTGTATTGGCCCCGGGGACCCCATCCCCTGGGGCATAGCCTCGATTTTTTTTTTTTTATTTGGAGGGGGCTGCGTGGCCCCCTCCTCAGGCCATTTAAGGCCCCGGGACCCCATCCCCCGGAACCGGCCTTTCCTTTAAAAAAAAAAAAAATTGGGAACTTTGGGGAGGGGGCTGCGTGGCCCCCTCTCGGGCCACTTATGGCCCCGGGGACCCCATCCCCGGGGCCTGGCCTCACGTTGGAGACTGTGGGGGTCCCCAATCCCCCACAGTCCCAGCCGGCTCCCCGCCTCCTGCGCGAGCCGGCATTGCTTTTCACATGGGGAGCAGCTAACATGCTGCTCCCCATGTGGAAAGTCAATTGGTTTGCATTTTGAAAGAGAGGCAGGTTTCCTGCTCTCTCTTTCAAAATGCAAACCAAGTTTGCTATGACAGGACGGGAGCCGCGAGGCTCCCGTCCTGTCATAGCAAACAGCAGTGTCCCGGGGTAGGCACCCCGGGACACTGCAGGAGCCGGCCCTGGGGGTGGTGGTCCCCAGGGCCATCAAGGGCTCCAGGAGGGGGCCGCGCGGCCCACCTCCCATTCAGTGCACAGCCCGGGGAGGTGGTGGTCCGCGGGGCTCTGGGAGTCCGTAACGGACCCCCATATTTAAATGTTTAGTGCTCCGGGAGGTGGTGGTCCCCGGGGTGTGTGGGGGGGCTGGAGCCCCAACACAGGTTTTTCAATAAAAAATAAAGAAGCCCCAGGGAGGTGGTGGTCCCCAGGGCAGCGGGAGGGCAAAGAGCCCTCCCGCCATCATTTTTAGATAAAGCCCCGGGGTGGCAGTCCCCGGGGCTTGGAGGCCTTAGAGGCCCCCTACATAAATTAAAACCCCCCACCATGCCCCCGGGACTTGGGCCACCCGGGGCCAATTAACATCGAAGCGCGGGAGACCGCGCTTCGATTTCTTTTCGGCAGGATCCGCGCACCCTGAGCGCATCCTGCCGATTTAAAAAAAAATTTGCCCAGGGGGTCCTTGTGGGACCCCTGAGCAGACCTAGGGGGTCAGGGTGTTTCTACCCTGCCCCCTTTGTGCGTTTTGCGCACTTGTTTCTGTCCCTCGGTTCTACCGAGGGACAAAATGGCTGCCAACACTTCCTGAATCGGAATGTTGACAGCCAGCTGACAGCCAATTAACATGCAGCTCGTGATCGGAACGGTGCACGCAGGGTGCGCTCAGGGTGCGCGAATCCTCCGTGCCCATAGATATATATGTACTTTTACTTTTGATTTTCTCAGCAACTACTGAACGGATTTACACCATTTAACAAAAAGGGTTCTTTCTGAACCAAGAACTACCTCTTTGCCAAATTTGGTGTAATTCCGTTCAGCAGTTCGGGCTGAAGCCGTGTCTAAAGTTTCCTATGGGAAAATGTATGGGGAAAACATGTTTTGGGACCCCCCTTTTTTCTCGGCCCCCGCTTGACGAATCCCCCCGAGACTTTCAGGGTAGGAGCGGACCGGAGCGCCCCACAAAGTTTGAAAATTTTGCGAAGATACGTCAACCGGCAAGAGAGTTATTTCAAATAGAATGTCGCGGATTTCCTATGGAAAATAGGTTCTAACTATAACTATCTACTGGCGACCGCCAGTAGATAATATATATATATTAGGGTGCGCGAATCCTGCCGAAAAAGAAAAAAAATCGAAGCGCGGTCTCCCGCGCTCGATGTATTGGCCCCGGGTGGGCCAAGTCCCGGGGGCATGCTGGGGGGGGTTAATTTTATGTGTGGGGGCCTCTGAGGCCCCCAAGCCCGGGGACCACCACCCCCAGGGCTTTATGTGTAATGGTGCGGGAGGGCTCTGAGCCCTCCCGCAGCCCCGGGACCGCCACCTCCCGGGGCTTCTTTTTATTTTTGATTAACCTGTGTGGGGGCTCCAGCCCCACACGCCCGAGACCACCACCTCCCCGGGGCACTAAGAAAAATTACAATGGGGGTCCGTTTTGGACCCCCAAGCCCCGGGGACCACCACCTCCCGGGGCTTTCAAAATGTAAGGAGGGGGGCCGCGCGGCCCCCTCCTGGAGCCTGTGGTGGCCCTGGGGACCGCCACCCCCAGGGCCGGCTCCTGCAGTGTCCCGGGGTGCCTACCCCGGGACACTGCTGTTTGCAATGACAGGACGGGAGCCTCGCGGCTCCCGTCCTGTCATTGCAAACTGCTTTGGATATTGGAAGAGAGAGCAGGAAACCTGCCTCTCTTCCAATATCCAAAGCTGATTGCTTTCCACATGGGGAGCAGCATGTTAGCTGCTCCCCATGTGTAAAGCAATGCCGGCTCCCGTAGGACACGGGGAGCCGGCGGGACTGTGGGGGTTTGGGGACCCCCACAGTCCCCAACCGGAGGCCAGGCCCCGGGGGATGGGGTCCCCGGGGCAAGTAGTGGCCCGGGAGGGGGGCCACGCGGCCCCCTCCCCAAAAATAAAAATAAAAATAAAAAAAAACGGAAAGGCCGGGCCCGGGGGATGGGGTCCCCGGGGCCAATACAGGCCCAGGGAAGGGGGGCCACGCGGCCCTCTTCCCGTTTTTTTAAAATATTTAATTAAAAAAAGGGGTAAGGCCCTGGGGGATGGGGTCCCCAGGGCATAAAAACTGGAAAAAGGAAGGGGGCCACAGAGCCCCCTTCAGGGGACAATTTTTTTTTTTTTTTTAAACCGATCGGGCCCGCAGGCCCGCCCCCTTCCTTCACCACTCTGCAAACGCGCCCCTGGCGCGTTTGCAGATGGGGAAGTAATTCCCGTTCAATACTGGGGTCCCTGGGGGCCAACTAGCCCACCAGGAACCTCCAGTATGCGCCAGGGGCTGCCTTGCATAGAGGTGTACAGAGGCCACGCCCCTTTTACACCTCTCTGCAACGCAGCTCTGTGGCGCTTAATGGAGGTTGCTGGTGGGCTAGTTGCACCCCAGGGACCCTCAGGATTTAAGGGGACTTAATCCCCGACTTAAAACCCGCCACGGGCGCGTTTGCACAGTGGTGAAGGGAGGGGCGGGGCTTCAGGTGACATGTGTGCAAACAGGCCCCGTGGCGCGTTTTAAGATGGGGAATTAAATCCCCTTCAATCCTGAGGGTCTCTGGGGGCCAACTAGCCCAACAGGTACATCCAGAAAGCGCCACAGAGCTGCGTTGCAGAGAGGTGTAAAAGGGGTGTGGCCTCTCTACACGTCTCTGCAACGCAGCCCCTGGCGCATACTGGAGGTTCCTGGTGGGCTAGTTGGCCCGTAGGGACCCACATGATTCAAGGGGACTTAATCCCCCAACTTAAAACGCGCCACGGGGCTCGTTTGCACAGATGTCACCTCAGGCCCCGCCCCCTCCCTTCACCATTGTGCAAATATTCTTCTAAAATTATCCGAAATACGAATTCCGATTTACTCACCTGTTATAAGGAGAGACCTCAGTGCTGTATCTTTCAGCCCAGTACTAATCCTGAAAAGTAATTTTAACCGTACTTACCAGTAACTTGAATTTCCTTCCATAGGATATCATTGACTGGTTTCACTTGGAAATTCTTCTAAGTGTGGAGTTTTGGAACTTTAAAATATTCCTCTAAAATCAGCCGAAATACGAATTCCGATTTACTCACCTGTTATCAGGAGAGACCTCAGTGCTGCATCTTTCAGCCCAGTACTAATCCTGAAAAGTAATTTTAACCGTACTTACCAGTAACTTGAATTTCCTTCCATAGGATATCATTGCCTGCTTTTTGCTGAAAAAGTTTCTAAGTCTTGATTTTTGAAACATACAAATATTCCTCTAAAATCAGCCGTAATCCGAATTCCGATTTACTCACCTGTTATCAGGAGAGACCTCAGTGCTGCATCTTTCAGCCCAGTACTAATCCTGAAAAGTAATTTTAACCGTACTTACCAGTAACTTGAATTTCCTTCATAGGCTAACATTGACTGGTTTCACTTGGAAATTCTTCTAAGTGTGGAGTTTTGGAACTTTATAATATTCCTCTAAAATCAACCAAAGTACTGAATTCCAATTTACTCACCTGTTATCGGGAGAGAACCCAGTGCTGCATCTTTTAGCCCAGCACTGACCCTGAAAAGTAATTTTAACCGTACTTACCAGTAACTTATATTTTCTTCCATAGGAATCCATTGTCTGGTTTTCAGCAGAAAAGTTTCAAAGTGTCGATTTTCACAAACTACAAATATTCCTAAAAAATCGCCGGTATGACTTAAACGCATTCTTTCAACTGTTTACAGGAGATGCACCAGTGCTGGATCCAGGATCCAACACTGAGTAAGAAAAAGTAACGATAACAGTTTTTAACTTCTAAGTGAATTTCCTTCCATAGGATAACATTGGTGATTCTATGAGAAAAAGTTTCTAAGTGTGAACTTTTAAAGTACAATAATATTCCTTAAAAATCACGACTGTAACCAAAACGCTTTTACTCAACTGTTTACAGGAGATGTCCCAGGACTGAATCTAGGATCCAGTCCTGTGGTTAGAAAAGTAATCCATAAAGTAACTAATTGCATTTAACTAGAAATTCACATTGAGCTGAATGTTGCATTGTGTTTGAAAATGTGTTGCCCATTGCAACAACTGTAACTACTGTACTTAAAAGTCTATTGCCTATGTGCAAAGTATTTAAACTAAAGTAATTCATTCTGAGAAAGTATTTTTTGTAATGTAATGTATAATGTAATTACAATGTAATTTAAAAATAAAATATGTTAAACAAAATTGTTTCTAAAAATGTAGTAAATCAGTATGAAAAAAATGTATATAACAATTAATACATTTAAAAATTGACATTTACAAAACCTTTGAAATTCACTGAAAAAACCGTAGGTTTCAGACATGTTATAGTTACAAATTAGCATTTAAAAAACCTTTGAAATTCACTGAAAAAACCATAGGTTTCATGGACGTTATAGTTACAAATTAGCATTTAAAAAACCTTTGAAATTCACTGAAAAAACCATAGGTTTTAGGGACAGTTATAGTTAGTTGGACATTGCACTCGTACAAAACCCGTGAAATTCCCCGTTATAGTTAGTCCAGCTAACTATAACTCGCGCCCCGCAATGCACTGCTGATGACGTCACATATTACATCACTCATGACATGGTCAGTGACATCACTGATGACATCACTGATGACATCTCAAATGACATCACTGATGACATCATCCACGTGATAATCTGATGCACCTCCTCACACCCTAATATAACCTTTGATACACCCACTCTAAATTACAGACTGCCATTCGCAAAACAATAGACACTCCAACACCAATAACTACATACCCACTCACTGATTCTTAGGTCTACGCACACATCCACTCACTCACCCGTACAGTCACTCATACTTACGGTCACTCAGTACAGGACTATCATATGCACTCATACTCCTATATAGACACTCAAACACCGCCACTCATCCATAGAGGTACTCACACACCTAGTCAGTCATGCAAATAATTAAACACACTACCATTTACTCACCTATACAGTTATACACACACCAGCTCACTTACTCATACAAATACTAGCACATTCTTACGCTCTTATACAATCACTGATACAAGCACACACTCATCCATACAGCCACTATCACAATCACTCACTCTCGCTTATAGCTATTTATATACTCCAACACACATATATACTGCCTTTCACATATGTAGTTACTCACACATGTACCACTGGGACATACATTCACTCACTAATACACTCTTACACACACTTACCCACCCATACAGTCTATCACAGATGCACTCTTGAAACCATCCACCCAGTGAATCACCCACTCACACATCTATGCACAGAGTTGCACACACCCCTCCCACACAAACACTCAGGCACCCATACAGATACTCAGACAAGCATTCAATAACTCATATAGACACTCATGTAGCTATTCACAAACACATGCAGCCACTTACACAGCAACAGACAGACGGATACAGACATTCACCCAGTTTAGTCACTAACCCATGCATTCAGTAAGATACGTTAAATCACTCACTTATACAGTCAGTCACACACCTACTAAATCATCCATACAGACACTTACACACCCATTCATTCTTCAATACGTCTTTTCCTATATATATTAAAAATATTTAAACTTTACAGAAACACACAGTCACTGGATGATGTCATCAGTGATGTCATCAGTGATGTCATTTGAGATGTCATCAGTGATGTCATCAGTGATGTCACTGACCATGTCATGAGTGATGTAATATGTGACATCATCAGCAGTGCATTGCGGGGGCGCGAGTTATAGTTAGCTGGACTAACTATAACGGGGGAATTTCACGGGTTTTGTACGAGTGCAATGTCCAACTAACTATAACTGTCCCTAAAACCTATGGTTTTTGCAGTGAATTTCAAAGGTTTTTTAAATGCTAATTTGTAACTATAACGTCCATGAAACCTATGGTTTTTTCAGTGAATATATATATATATATATACACACCCACACACCCAGTAGTAAATCTTAAATACTTTAGTATATTTAGTAAATAACATTAATATAAGGTACATAACATAAACTCCACTACTACTTTATACTATATCTAAATATATACTTCTATAAACACACACATATATATATATATATGTATGTTTAGTTTTATATTATATATATATATATACACATATATAAATAGTGTAACACAATTAACAATATATATTAGATATTATACTGTTTATTTTGCATGTTTTAAATTAGAACATTTTAAATAAATTACCAAATAAATAAAATACAAAAAAAAACACAATTACAAAAAATATTATAAAAATGTAAAAAAATAAACAAATATACAATTAGAAAATAATAATAACAATAAATATATGTAACCAATATTAGGGAAAATAAAATAATTTTTCTGGGTTTAATTCTGTTGAGTGGGTTTAATTTTGCTTTAAGTTTGCACGCTCCCCATCCGTTCCTGCCATTTTTTCCTTGCCCCCTTTGCTGGTTCCACTCCTTGCCCTCCTGCCTCCCCTAAAGCCCCTCCCACCTACCAGGGCTTCTTATGGAAGCTGCTGCGTGGCCACGCTGAAGGCATGCCAAAGGCAAGCCCATCTGTGCCTGTCCGCCCCTGGACCATGCCCAGCATCAGGACCCCTGACCCCCCCACCACCCATCAATACACCGCCATGGAGCTTCTGGACACCGAAACAAAAACTACTTCACTTCCTCACCATGATCTACCAAAGGTCCCTTCTCCTGCAACACAACCCAAAAATGAATCCCATGCCACTTCCACTCAGAAGACCACGAACAGCCCGGAACTGCTCCAATGAATCCTGATCAATGCCCGCCACCTCTGCAAACATGCCACAGAGATCTGGGACACCATCACCACCCTCTCCCCGGACATTTCCTTAATTACCGAAACAGGCTCAACCCCCACCTCAAACCCCAACATTGCCACCAACACTCCGACAGCTACAAGATGATACACCAAAACCACACCAACATGGAGGCGGCATCGCCATCAACTTCAAGGAAACCATCCGATGCACCATCGCCAATGATGACCCAACGCCTCTTATGAAACACTTCTACTTCCAACTACAAACCGATGCTAAGACCATGATAAGAGGCACCCTCGCCTACTGACCCCCAGGACCCCGACCACCCTTCTGCGATACCATCTCCAACCTCATCGTCCCCCTTGCCATTGATTACCTACACTACGTCCTGCTCAGTGACATCAATTTCCACATCCATGACACAAGTGACGCCAATTCTACCACCCTCCCGGATCACCTCAACAACATCGGCCTCACCCAACTGGTCACCGAACCCACACACAAAGCCGGACACACACTCATTGCCATCTTCACCTCCAGTGACAGAAATTCACCCATGTCACAGAACTGACCTGGACGGACCACGCCATTGTTCACTTTACCATCTCCGATGCCCAGGAACCCCACCTCCAAGCACCACAGCACCCCCCACCACAGCTGGGGCAAGGTAATCAAGACTTTATGGACATGAGCCCTCTGCACCACACAACCCGAAACTTCAGCATACCTTGACCAAGCCGTCCAGAACATCTCCACATTGATCAACAAATGCGCCAACAGAGTCTCCCTGCAGAAACCAGGGAAAATGAACAAAACCTCTAAATAAACCAGCTGGTACACCCCGGAGCTCAGAACCACAAAGCGCAACTGCTACCGACTCGAGAAGCATTGGTGCGCCTCTAAGGACCCCTTAGACAGAGCTGCCCACAAAGCAGCCCTCAGCAACTACCACCTGCACATAAAGGAAGCATAGAGAGCAGTCATAACCGCCTGCATCAACACCACAGACAACCACACGAAGCAAGTCATCAAAATTGTCAAAGAATACCCCAACCCGACAGCCACAGAAAACACCATCCACCCCTCCCAAGAACTCTGAGACACTCTCTCAGGATTACTTCCACAGCAAGATTGCCACCATCTACAACAAATTCGACATCCAACCCCCCCACTCTCAGCCTCAACAACCTTAACCAACCAGCGAACACCAGCCGCACGTAACCACCTGGTCTCCGCTCACCATCCAGACCACCTCAGCCATCATGTCCTCCTTCTACTCCAGGACACACAGCGACTCCTGCCTCCACCATCTCTTCAACCTTGGAGCAAACCGAGTCAATGTGGAAGTCACCAGCCTCCTTCACCTCCATCTCCACAGCAACCTTCCCAGACTTATGAAAACACGCAGAGGTCAGAACTCTCCTAAAGAAGCCCTCTGCCGACCCCAGTGACCTCAAAAATTACCAACCGATCTCCCTGCTCCCCTACCCCACCAAAGTACTCGAGAAAGCCATCAACCAACAGCTCACTGAATACTTGGAACAAAACTACCTTCTCAACACCTCACAATCGGGATTCCGTGCCAACCACAGCTCTGATACCATACAGATTGCCATCACAGACAGCATCAGAACTCTCCTTGATTGTGGAGAAACTGAGGCCCTGTTCATCATTGACCTCTCTGCTGTGTTCTACACCGTCCCCTACCACACCCTCATCAACAGACTCCACAACATCAGCATACAATAGAATGCCTGCAAATGGATTGTTTCTTTCCTTTCAGGATGCACTCAGAAAATCTGACTGACTACCTTCACCTCCGCAAACAAGAACATAATTTGCGGCGTACCCCAAGGATCGTTCCTCAGCACCACCCTGTTCAACATCTACAAGACCCCCGTCAGAGACATTGTCAGATCCCATAGACTCAACATAATCTCCTACGCTGACGACACTCAACTAATCGCTCACAGAGGACCCCTCCTACGACAAAACCAACTTCTGCAACACCATGACCAATGTGGCAAAATGGATGAGAGACAGCTGCCTCAAGCTCAACTCTGACAAAACAGAAGTACTGAACTTCAGAAAAAGCACCTCCATATGGGACCACAGCTGGTGGCCGGCAGAACTCGGACCGATAAGTACACCAACATACCATGCATGCAACCTCGTCATGATTCTCGACAGCCAACTTACCATGATAGGATACGTCAACACAGTCGCCTCCTCCTGCTTCCACACCCTCTGCATGCTCCACAGATTCTTCAGATGGATCCCCATGACCATCACGCAAGCCCTTCTTGCCAGCCACACCGACTATGGCAACACTCTCCACGCCAGAATGTCTACCCAACTCCTCAAAAGACTACAGACCATATAGAACACCGCAGCCCCTCCACCTCCGAACAGCACTCTCCCTTGCAGACTTCAGAAAAAAAACTAAAGACCTGGCTTTTCAGCGAAGACACAGCACCCTCAGTGCCCAGATACCCTTAGGAGTGACAGTGTTGTGTCATACAAATGCTGTTTGATATAGTTCAGAGGGTTAGATTAACTATTCCCAATCCAAACAACACAACAGTAGGGAAAGTGTTAGAATTCAGAGGGGTTAAATTTCCTTTTCCTACTCAATGCAACAGCAGGGAAAGTGTTGGACTTCAGAGGGGTTACATTTATTATTCCCACTAAGCATAAGCAACAGTAGGTAAAGTGTTAAACTTTGGAGAGATTACATTTATTCGTCACTGCAAAGATAGGGAAAATGTTGGACTTTGAAAGGGTTAAATTTACTATTCCCACTCTAAACAGCGCAACAGTAGGGAAAGTGTTGTACTTCGGAAGGGTTACATTTACTATTCCCACTCCAAACAGCGCAACAGTAGGGAATGTTTTGGACTTCGGAGGGGTTAAATTTACTATTCTCACTCTAGCCTAAACAACTGTAGGGAAAGCGTTAGACTTTGAAGGGGTTACATGTAGTATTCCTACTACAGTCAGCGCAGCAGTAGGGAAACTGTTGGAATTTGGAGGGATTAAATGTATTATTCCCACTCCAAACAGCGCAACAGTAGGGAAAGTTTTAGACTCTGATTGAATTAAGTTTACTATTCCTACTCCAGTCAACACAACAGTAGGGAAAGTGTTGGACTTCAGAGGGGTTAAATTTACTAACCCCTCTCCATTCTCAACAACAGTAGGGAAAGCTTAAGACTTTGGAGGGGTCACATTTACTATTCCTACTCTGATAAGCGCAACAGTAGTGAAACTGTTGGACTTCGAAGGGATAAAAAAATGTATTCATACTCTAAACAGCATACAATAGGGAAAATGTTTAGGAGGGGGCGTATTTACTGTTCCCGCTCCAAACAGCACAACTGTAGGGTATGCGTTGGACTTCGGAGGGATTAAATTTACTATTGCCACTCCAGGCTATGCAACAGTAGGGAAAGCGATAGATTATAGAAGGGTTACATTTAGTATTCCCACTCCAGTCAGTGTAACAGTAGGGAAAGTGTTGGACTTCAGAGGGTTTAAATTCACTATTCCCAATCCAAACAGCACAACAGTAGGGAAAGTATTAGACTTCAGGGGAGTAAGATTTACTATTCCCACTCCAGTCTGTGCAACAGTAGGGAAAGCGTTGGACTTCAGAGGGGTTAAATTTACTATTCCGACTCCAGTCTAAGCAACAATCAGGAAAGTACTTCACTTCAATCACATTACATATTTGAATAACCCTATTCATTTAGAAAACATATTAAACTCTTAATATAAACATTATTAATTAACATTAAATATATATATATTTTAAAAAATACAAATAATTAAACAATTTACATAATTAATAATAAATTAAATAATGAATTATCATAGAAAAATAAATAAAAAATATTATTTAATTAGCACATAATCACTTTCCCACACTATACCCCTACAAACCTAGCAGCCCACACCTAAAATAAAACAAAAGTAAATAAGTAAAGCACAATTTGCATAATTGATAATAAATTAAATAATTAATTAATTAATTAGTTGTTTATAAATTATTACTTAATTATCTTCCCACCCTATACCCCTACAAACTCAGCAATTCACTGCTACAATATAACTAGCATATATAAGTATTACACAATTTACATAATTAATAATCAATTGAATTGAATTATTAATTAATTGTTAGTTAATTACTACTGCATTAACTACCCCCATACCCCTACAAACCTATTAACCTGCGCCTAACATATAATTAGCACACAATTTACTTAATTGATACTCAATTAAATAATAAATTCTAAATTAATAATTAATTGCTAATTAATTACTTAATTAGCTTCCCACCCTACCCTGGCAAATCCAACAACCTACGACAACACTATAAATTAGTATTAACAATGAATTAAAAAAATTGAAATCACATAAAATTACAAACTATATTCCAAAAAGTAATTATACAAACAATAGTAACACATAAAATTAATATATGAACTAAAACACAATAAAATAGCTTATAAACAATATTTTTTACAATTATATTACTGAAAACAATTGAAAAAACAATTATGTTCTTAAAAACAATATTACTAACTTTTAAAAAACAATATTCTTGACAACGAAATTCTTGCATCGCGATATTTGTATATCACAATATTTAATTTCTGATATTTCTGTCTCCCGATATTTACAACTCAATATTTTGTCCAAACACCTCTTAAAACAAATGTCTGGTAAGCACCACAGAACTGCATTGTACTGCCATTGGGCAAACGGCCTTGTAGAAAGAATCAACCATTTGATAAAAATGTGTGTTAAGAGGGAGTCTCTGAACAATGTGACTATGGAGAAAGAGCTACAAAAATTAATATGGTAATATTGTACCACAACTAATAGCGTAGCTGGAATTTCTGTGGAAGGGATGCTAGGACTAAGATTACTCCCACATCGTTAATGGTGGGAAAACCTAAAGTACTGAACAGAGAAACAGTTATGTAGAAAAAAGAAGCCCACCAGTCAAACTACAGAGGGAAGTATTATATGAAATATAATGTTAAAATGCCATGTATACAAGTTGGTGATTGGGTATTAGTTAACAATAAACCTGAGTGAAATTACGAGATTGTGGCGGAGCAGTGCCAAAGCTCGCGCTGCCCGCCTGTCAGATATTGTCTTATTCGTAGTCTGGCGGGCGGCGTGGTGGTTCCCCTTGCTGTGCCCTTTAAAAGGCGGCGTTGCCTTTTAAAAAGGCACCGCATTGGGAACGCCTCACAAGGTTCCTGCATGGCATGGACTCGTAAGTCCATGCTGTGCAGGAACCTATGTGCATGCACACAGGGGGGCACATGTTATGACCCCCTGTGTGCATCCACATATGACTGAGGCATAGGGGGGGCCCTGTAGGGCCCACTTTGCTTCCTCTCCACCAGGCTTTTCATGGCAGTGGAACAGCCATGAAAATTTAAAAAAACACTGAAATTTGCATTTTATAGTTAGTTACACAATTCAAAACTCAGCGCAACAGCCAGGCAAACCTTATATTGTACTCCAAATGGAATGCTTCTAGCCTTATAATATTTATAGTAAAAAGTAGCAATGCCTAAAAATACAATATAAATAAATGAAAAAGCATACTTAATCCACTAAATAACACAAAATTCTTAGTCATCTCTTTCATAGTGTAAAGAATAATGTGATATATAATTGAATCATTATTTATGACATTTGTAATGGCGTTTGTTACATCAAGGGTGAAGTCATGACCATTACAGTGCGAGTTATGCTACACATGGCAGCTTAAACATATGTTAAGGTGTAATAACCATTTTTACTGTACTGTACATATATGGCCCAGGAATTTCAGGGTGAGTTTTACTGTGCTAATGCAGAAATCATACACAGAGGCATTGATCCCTCTGTGCATATCTGGTATATCCACAATCCTTTGCAAAGTCACCCTTATACCCTTGAGGGGTAAGAAAAAGCACCTGCACTAAAAGTAGTTGGGAATTGGTAGAGCCAATCCATCTGCCTTTAACGTGCTATTGCATGCAAGCATTATTAATGCATTCCAGACTTTCACTGGTGTAAAGGACATCTTTATGGTTGGAAAATTGTTTAACCTTGGTGAAGGGGAAAGAACAGAGGCAGAGCTTGTTAACCCCACTATCTTGCTATATAGGAAAGAAGAGAGGTAGATTTAGTTAACCTTGCTGTAGGGGAAAGAGGAGAGGCAGTGCTAGTGAACCTTGCTGTGGGCACGGTGACCCGTAAATTATACACCCCACAATTTTACCTCAACAGTATGCCTGCACCTGGATGAATTGGTGTTAAATTTCAATTTCATGAGGCAATGTGTCCCCGAGAAAAGGCATCTTACAGCATGTCAAAAATATTGTTTATCAAGTAATGACAGAGTCAATAATTCAGTTCTAGGGTAAGAAAATGAAGGATTTATTACAAAAATTCAAAAGGTGCGGTACAGAAATTATAATTGCAAATGCATAATGCCTTGGCCATATAGACATTCAGTAAACATATCAATACAGGATAATGGAAAATCAGAAAATGTCTAAATCCCAAATAAGCAGCAAAATCAACAAAAAATTGGGCAGCCTCTCTAGTAGCATTCAGGAAAGATCTTGCTCACCACCAAAACCTGGGGTTTTATTCTGTTTTCTTGCATAGGAAATCATAAATTTCTGAAAACTCATGGCGTGAGCAAAAGAATCCTGCTCTCAGCCTGAGCACAGTTTTATAAAATGTCATATTGCCATACCATCTATCTCACTACATGAATATGGACTCTATCCACTCTATGCTAATGTCATTCGGAGATGTCAGAACAAACTAGTTATATGCACAACTGTAAACTATTATGAATGAATGCAGTACTGTGAGCTAGCAGAAGTGCCCTGGGAAACTGCAATCTTACAATGTCTGTGCTGGAAAGTTTTCTTCAAAAACAGCAAGAACAACATCAATGGAAATAAACAAACATGACTCTGCTTGACTGTGTACTGCAGACATAATGAACAGTGATCATACAGAAGGAGATATCCATTTTGAAGAAGATGGTGTTGAGGCTTAATTGGGGCCTAGTTAACAAAAATCGGAAATACCCACTTTTAGTACATCATTTCAAATTTGTTTCAAGTGCAGTACCAACATGTCAGTGTGTACATGTAAATTCGAAACTATATCCACGTTCTGTTCTTTGTTAATGATGCACAAGAATACAAAATGCACAAAAACGAGTTAACCGTGCTGTAGGTGAGGCCAACCTAGTTAAAATTGCTTTAAGGCGAGAACTGAGGCAGCAATAGTGAGGCCTGCTGTATGGGAAAGAAAGGAGGCTGAGCTGGTAATGTTCAGTATTTTATGAAAGGAACCTTTCATACAAGACGAAGATTTAATTAGAGAACAAATTAGGGACTGCCACTTGGGGTTAAGCCATAGCACATTGACAGTGAAATGAGTCAAACTCATCAAAGCATGTGGAAATGTCAAAAATGCCTTAACCCACATCAGACGTGAAAATATTTAAAGCAGCAGATCTGCGGGGTTGGATTAAAAGACTTTATGAGCCTTGCACCTGGTGCCAAGAAGAGACACTTTCTTCCCTACTCCAGACAGTGAGTTCTTGGAATAGCCACAGTTTGGCGCGTGCACTGACTGAAGGCCCCGCGCCCAAATGCTCCTTTGCAGATTCCTGTGAAAAGAAAACCCAGAAGTAATCTTTTTTATGTCCCTGAGGGAATACGTTATCTGTAAAATCTCCAGAAAATCTTTTAATGAACGTATATAATCCCACTAAGTAGAGGGATAATCGGCCACGTTGTCACACTGACTATTTCTTTGAAGCTCGTGTGGTTGAAAAAGTTCCCTTAATCTTTGAGAGATGGCCCAGTGCAGCCTGCACACATGTTGCGTTTGACAAGACGACGTTTCAATGCATCTGCGCGTTTTACTGCGCAAGCCCTGACACAGCTCACCAAACGCCCTAGAGGAAAACGGACTGAATAGCAGAAGTTTCTTAAAGTAATGCTCGGTGACAAAGGTAAACCAGACGAACGGGACGGGGATTGCTGCATTTCTTTGATCTTAAAATCGACAATTGTTTAGAAGTTCTTTAGAGACACTGGTTATTAGTTGGAAGCAAGATTTTTACTTTTAATTTCCCCGAACAGCTTGTAAACATGTTTTCTGTATTTCTCTTTTGTCCTATAACAGATTTTCATTTTATATGCTAATTCAAAGTATTAGAGCAAAAGTGCTAATTATTACGATAGTGCTTTCAAAAGATCTCACTTTGTGCTGTGACAAATTTTAATGAAATTTTATGAATCCCATTATTTGTGCGAGATGTGGAGCTGTGGCAAAGGTGCAATTTCGGCATGTCCAAGATGAGGCAGAAGAAACGTACAGTACACAGAAATGGAACTCAGAGGCTGAAATTCAATGGCGGCGTACAGGGGGTAATTAATATACTAGGGGGGATATTCTCAAGAACGTGCGATAATCATCGCCAAAATAGGTTAACGCAATTTCTCATATCGCCGTCCATCGCGGGAAAATAACTCTGTGTTAACGTCTCATTCTCAACACGGCGGTAACATGCGATAGTGTCCCGATAACGCGTCAAATGTCTGCGATAAAATCACCGGGACGGCGATAAAAATCAAAAGCCTAACGTGAAAAATGTTGCGATGGGCCCAACTGCGACAAAAAATACAGCGATAAGCAGCGCCAGGCCTGCAAGTCCCACAGGTCAGGCGGGAAAAACCACTATAAAAGCGCCAACAAAAAACACAAACAAAACACAAACAACTGCGAAGCACCATGGAGGTAGCCGGAGCGAGTACAGAGGACAACCAGAACCCCACAAGCCCCACGGAGGACCAGCCTGGGATTCGGGGTCAGGGAAGGGCAAGGAGAAGAAGAAGAGGAACCCGCCTTACAGTACGCAGAAAAACCAGATCCTCATTACGGAGGTGATAGAACACCACCACCAACTGTTCATCACCTCCACTGTGTCATTGGCAACTAAAAATACAATATGGCAGTCCATCTTGGCCAAGGTGAATGCAGTCAGAGTGAAGAGAAGGGAAGTGGATGACTGCAAGAAGCGCTGGACTGATGTGAAGCGCAAAACCAAGCTGAAACTCACAGCCAACTTGAAAGCAGCAATGCAGACTGGAGGTGGGAGTCCAGCGACACACCAGGAGCTGGATGAGATGGAGGAAATGGTGTCCCGAGTCATCATTGGGGAGACGGTGGCAGCAGTTGGGGGACCGGACACTGCACAACATGACCTGAGCCAACAGCAACAGGGTGAGTAACGACCAGGGACTGGGGGGATGGGGGGAGATGGGCACAATGGCACACATGCACAATTAAGTATGGCACATCTGCGGACAAACCATGCTCAAGAGTCACAACTCCGACCAAGAGCCCAAGTTACCCAAGTCTGCAACATCTCAGCACTGTATGAGCACAGAAGTGAAAGGCACACCGCCTGAAAGGGATAAGGGCCAGCCAAATCAGAGCTGAAGGGGCAACACACCCACAATGCTGCACACACACATAAGAATCAGAGCACCACAACATTAACAACTATGTGGTACAAACTGCAACACTTTCACAACAGAACAGAGGACACAACTGCCGCTGCTTGTGTGTAGAAAATGGCCATTCGCATTTGGCATAGCAGGAAACTGTGAGATGACAATGTACAAGTACAACCTCACATCCCTGATGGTGTAGAAATGTCAACTGTCCCGCATCACATAGGCATCTCCTCACAAACAGTCACAATGTACATTGTCATGCAGTCTGTAAGTAAACTTGTCCAATGCGTCAACATACATGTGAACACAATGTCAATCTGCATCTCCCCTTCACATTGCAGAGGGAGAATCAACACCTCCTGCAGAGCAGACCCAACAACTCAGCACTGATGATGAAGAGGACCTCCCCAACATCGACACTGACGCCCTCCAACAGCCCATGGACAGCTTCGGCACCCCACCTCCAGGAGCAGTGCAGCCCAGCTGCATCGAGGAGACCCCACCCCTGCACAGACCACACAGCAGGAAGCACCCACCACCACGGCTGTCTCCCAGGACCCCCCACGACCAACACATGGCATTCCAACGCCGTGTGTTAAGGTGCCAGGAGAAGATAGCTGATCAGCTGCGGGTGGGGTTCGACCTCATGGCAGCCAAACTAGATGCCATACGTGGGTGTCTACGTCCCATCAGGGACCACTTACAGTCCCTAACGAACACCCACTGTCCGCTCCATGCTCTCCAACAATCCATGGCTGACATCGCTGGAGTCATGACTCTGAGCCAAGAACAACTGTCTAGTCAGAGTGGCTCCAGCGATGTCAGCTGGGAGTTGGGACACATGCAGAGGATCATGTTGAACATGGAGCGGATGCAGGCGGAAAGAATGTTTGCCACGGCTGCACACCAGCGAGATGTAGCTGTGATCTTCCATGCCCTGCAGATCCTCGTCATGGCATTGCCGCCACAAGGCCTGGCGCGGATGAATGCTGCTGCTACTACTCCATCCACATTCTCTGCCCCCTGAAGTGTCAGTGCCACACAGTGATGCAGACTAAACACCATCACCCACATGTGAGGCACCTGACACATCAGAGGACGAAGATGATGATGAATCTGGCTTTGTGGTAAGAATGAAGTGGTAGCATTCATCTCCGCCATATGGCCTGTTTCAGCTTGGTTCTGCCCTCTGCATCATGCCCTGGAATAACACCTTCCACTGTCCCCCGATACACTCAGCGACACTCACCTTGGACCTCGACAGGGACTGCCATATTTGGTTTGGTTACCAATGACACAGCAATCACACTGCGGACTGAAGTCTTCCTCTTCCGATGAACTTGTCAATCCCTAAAGGACTCTGCCTGGCCCTCCACAGGGCAACAATGTAAAGTGGGGTTTACATGGACCTGTACTGCTCCAGCCTCAACACTCCACTGAATGCGAATCAAACATTCTAATTCACACAGATGTGTCGTGGCTATGAGCAATCAAGTATGAAAGTATGGATGAATGTAGGGACAGTGATTCCACAAAAAGGTACTCCCTGGGTAATGCTATCAATGCGCATGTATGGCCGTGACCCAGATAGGCAGTGAGACACACATTGTCATTCAAATCAACACTCATCACAGTTGAATCCAAGTGAAGGTGCGTAGACTTTATTAGCATATGCGTGTCAGTACGGGCAAGATAAATGCCACAACATGCAGACCAATGCAGCAGTATGTCAGGATGAGGAACATTGCCAAGCGCCGCTGTCCACTCCGGGGGAGTGCCTCACCTTTCACAGGTGTGTGTTAACCCGCGTTGTTGTCCGCTCATGTATTTGGAGTCCAAGGGAATGCAGCCAGGTCCACTGTTGTCGTGGGACATGTGACCAGATCTCCAAGATGGAACAAGGTGTTGGGACATGTGCAATGGGTTCCAATCTGTTGTGGCTGCAGGTAAAAAGTTACTTGTCCATGAAAGCGATTGCAGCTCCGTAGGCTATCATTTCCAACATGAGCTCGTTGTCGACTTCATCAAACAGGACGGCGAGGCAATCCATTAGCAGGTCCGGACAGATGTGCTGCGTCCACCCCCTTTCACCAATTAGCACTACAGCCCAATAGGGAAGCGGTCAATGTGGTCACTGCACACGAGGAGTTGTGCAATCTCCCAGGTCCAGCTGCCAGTATGTATGCCAAGTATCAAGGCATCCCATAAACGGGTATCACGGTGACACTCCTGGTCGTGGGCCAACAGGGGGAGCACACACATGTCAAAATCCAGTTCAGCTACTGTCCTGTTGGATAGGCAGACATCCATGGACCACTCGAATATGCACGATCGACAATGCAACACAGGCTGAACGCAGGTGACGTTGGCAAGGCGGAAGCTTAGCCGGTAACTGATCCGCAGTACTGCCAATGGCAGTGCCCCCAGTAAATGCAGCATACGTGCACGGTACAGTTCCACCTGACAGGGGTTGTGCATGTGTCCGGGATGTTCTGCCATTGCGTTAGTGGCTCTGGTTGAAGCTGCACTGTTCTGACCTGCGCCAGTTCTGTGGATGACATGCCACAGCTCGGATCAATGAGTTGTTTTAGTGTGCAACGGTTGTACGCCTGGGATGGTGTGGGAGTAAGTGTGAAGGCCATTCCATGCAAGATAACTTCGAGCAAGGACTTCTGTGTGTGGGGTGTGTATACGTTGGTCTTTCGTCGGGCTGTGCATAGTGTGGGAGTCGTCATCAGCTGCTATAGCATCTGTCAGGGGGTGCAGGGCACATGTAATTCCGAGGTCGGAGGTGCAGATGTGCTTCCGCCTGATAGTTCAGACAAAGGAGCTTTCATCCCTAATGTTAGTTTCTCATCTGCTTGCATTCAGGAAATGTGAAGTGGCTTGTTGGGGGTGGGGTGGGATGTGTGCGACTTTGGGGTTCATGTTTGACATGTCTTGCATGTGGCAAATGAGCGGCATCACTGTGTGTTACGTTGCCTCACAGCTACTCCTCCCTCCCCACGAGCTTATTTACTTGTGTGCGCTGCGCGGTTGCATCACTTGCACTCCTATGGCACACCATTGCCATGCCTGTCTGCGCATGTCCACAAGCCTGACAACAACACTGTGATGTTGGCCGTTGAAGGTGGGCGACCACGTGAGTGTAGGCCTGTGGGAAGGATAGGGCGGACACAGATGTAGAGTTCATGCCTGGCTGAACTCGGGCTGCGATTAAGGCTAGGCATTTGGCTCATGCTGCGGCAATACAGATACACACAACACTTGGCATGTATGAACCAAGACCCCGAGCGGTCTTGCACTCCTTCATTTCTCCGTTCATGCGAGCCCGCCCTCCGGGTGCATGCTACATTGCAACATTGTCGATTGTGGGCTTGGTGGCACCGACACTACAACAGTGACACACTCATTAGTTACTTCCTTGTCTAGGCCAGAACTGAACCACGACCAGAGCCCCAGGCAAATCCTTCACACCCCTACGCTGGCTTGGCGTACGCCGGCCCAGCCCACTCTGCTTACGTTTACAGGGGGGGACGACAAAGCTCCGTGTCCAAGGTCTTACCCACTGCCTGAGGTGACATGGTTGCGTCCGCTGTCCACAGCACAATGTAATGTGGTAAGGCCCGGGGCCATCATGCATACATAATGACCACACGGACACACTTATATAGATAGTGGAACTGGCTACGGGCACGTGCGCCCGGCCCCTTTTTATTACCAGGGTCACATGTCCAGTGACGCCTATGCTGGATGGGTGTGGGGTGAGTGTAAGCCAGCCCTCAGGGTGGTTGGTGCTGGCAACAACTAGAACAGTGATCATCGGATCACACACACAGATTCATTCATAAAGGGTCCATGACTTGTGGTGCACTGAGTTAGTGGCACCGGATGCACGGCGGCCGGCACGGGCCTACTGCCACGTGGCGATGACTTGAGCTGCACTGAGGTAGGGGCACCAGAGCTGAGCGTGCTCATGTGTAGAAATTGTTAATGAGTTGGTCCCTTCGGGATATTCCTGCTGCAGCTGCAGTGGGATGTGGTACACCTGCCTCATCTTCATCATCATCGTCCCACTGCCTGAGGTGACATTGTTGCGTCCGCTGTCCACAGCACAAAACTCAATCATGAAGGGTCCATGAGTTGTGGTGCACTGAGTTAGTGGCACCTGAAGAGCTGAGCAGGGTATCAAGCTGATGATGGCATCCAAGACAGGTGTGAGCAACTTTGATACTCCTCCGACTCTGGCAGTTGTTGGTTGGAGGTGGTCCTGGCGGTGGTGGCGGGTGTGCAGCCTGCGATGATGGCGTGTCCTTGCAGGTCAGGATTGGATTTGATTTGTGAGCCCTGCTGACCGCAGTGTAGGCCGGAGGCAGCGGTCAGCAAGGGCACACAGCCACGTGGCGATGACTTGAGCTGCACAGAGTTAGTGGCACCTGAAGCGCTCAGCGGGTGTGCAGGCAGCGATGATGGGTCGTCTGGGCGGGCCGCACTGGAAGCAATGTCTGTTGCCTACTGGACTTTGCCATAAATAAATCAAGAGTCGATTTGAAATGAGGGACCTGCTGACCGCAGTGTAGGCCGAATGCAGTAGTCGGCACACACATGACTCCGCGGTGCTGTGCCGCTGGGGGCCTGTTTCACGGAAGCCAGCGATCGGCTGAGGAGGCTGGCGGTCACAGCGGTGGACTCGTGGCAGGGTAAGGGGCGCCGCCCTGGCAGACGCGTTGGCCATCCGGGAAGTGAACCACGCCCAGAGCCCCGGCCTATTTATTCACACTCCTACGCCGGACAAGCCCACTCCGCTTACACTTACAGGGGGACGACACAGCTACATGACCAAGGTCTTCCCCACTGCCTGAGGTGACATGGTTGCGTCCACTGTCCACAACACTACACACACCAGCAGTATATGTCCACATGTACATGTCTGTGCTCTGCATACTGAAGTCAGTCCAGCACATCACCACCACACTTGGCATTGTGTACATTCTTATTGATGGGTCACTTGCCTCCTTCGCACATACTTGGTTCCCACCTCTCCCCACATTCTGCAATTGTGTGGCTGAGGGGCCATGCTGTTTTCGGAAGGTCAGTTGTCTTGTTCTGCGCTGCCTCGGTGGTAGTCCGGGGGGAGCCAGGGGGGGGGCCTGGGGGTGGTGGCGGTGGGTGTTGTGGCCCTCTTGGGTCTCCGAGCTGCATGGTCAGTAGCTCCATGACGTGTGTTGGTCTTCAGATGTGGCTCTGGGCTGGGCTCCCTTTCATGCTGCAGGTTGTCGTCCTGCTTTACACCAGTAAAAGGCAGGTGTTAAATCCCTACTGCTAACGCGCCTTATCGCCTGTTTTTATGTCGCAGCGCAGATCTGGCTGGTCGTTGAGAATATCGCGAAGTGGTGTTTTCGTGTGTTTTTGCACGGGAACGCCTACTCTGCATGTCATTAGTGTTAGTTGTCGCTCTCATCCGTGGCGATGTTTTTTGCGCCACCTATCGCTGGAAAACTGGCGATATCGGCAGTTTGCACCAGCTTGAGAATAGGGCGATGAATCTATCGCCACTTTTGCGGCGCTAAAGTGGCGATAAATTGGCGATAAGTCCTTGAGAATATGCCCCCTAGGCCTTTAAAGATGGGTTTCAGTTCTCCGGATGGCGTGCAACCAAAACACCATGGTGGAACAATGTAAGACTAAGAGATTCAATATTTAATGTATGTATATAGGTGGCATTTGTTTAGGGCATACCTAGCCTATAGGCAGTGGAGGACTGTGGAGTCTCAAAGGCAAAGATACAGTCAATGTGTAAAGACGTAGGTTCACACCAAGTCAAGATGAGAAGGTTTATTTGTAGTTGCATCAAATCATCCAGCTTCTTCTCCTCATTGCTCATTAAATTCATTGCATTCCACCTAGAATGGTACACACACCATTCATGGAACACATGGAACTATTTGTCCCTAAGATTCTGCATGGTTGCCTTAGGCAGGATACTACACAAGGTTTGATTGGAGGGGAAAGTGGGCTCTGTGTGTGGAGAGGGAATGTGTTGTGTTCTGTGTTTATGTGCATGAAAACTCTAGTGGCCCTCGGCAGACTCTTTACAAGTATTACATAATCTGATGGGTGTGGTTAATAAAGTATGTGATGCAGAGAGTTCAGTTAACTGTTGCATGCTGACGAATAACGACATGCAAACCAGATCACGGTGTGTGGCGTGGTCTGTTACATGCTCGTGGACTGGGGAGGATGCTACAACTGGCGTCGAAGGTGGAATAAGTGCCCCCCCCTAATAATACAAGACTGCTCTCCCTGAGAGTTTGCCGTGGTCCAGCAAACCGCTCATGCATGCCTCATGCGCCTCAAGAAGCGGTTTGCAGGGGGCATATGTGGAGTCAACGTGCAACCCCAGCTTTTTGAGAGGCCCTCGAAGAAGGTAAAGGCCCTACAGAGGAGCATAGTCAGTGAGCCCTCAAAACATCTATTGATAAGGCTGACAGAAGAGATACTGCATCCACAGCATAACACAGAGCCAGCACCGATACAAAGTAGAAAGGCTAAAGACAGTGACAACCAGGTACAAAAATGCGATAAATGCAGTGACAGCCAGATGCAAGAAAACGTAAAGGTAGAGACGAATAGGTGCAAAGAAACGCTAAAGACAGTGACGACCAGGTATGAGAAAGTGCTAAAGGCAGAGACAATCGGGTATAGAAATTACAAACATACTTACCAGAAGGAGCGAGGAAAGTGCCACACGACCTTGAATCGGGTGTGACAACCCAGCTCGGTGGAGCCGCTAATGCGTGCAAAATGGCCTGTGGCATCCAACACATGAAAGGCCTTCGGAATAGTGACATTTTTCGATAGCTGCCAAGAAGAATGCCAGATACAGTGCAGCTGCATTCCTAAAACTGCCAACTCTGTTTGATATCGTCAAAAAGCAAAATATTGGCGCAAGATGGACTGTCTGGATTGAAATGCTCAATTACTTCATAGATGCTATTGTAGAAGCAGATGACAAAAAGATCTTCAAATACTTAGAGAACCTTGCAGGTGACAGAGTAAAAGAGGCGATAAAGAAAAAATCACAAGCTGGTGAAATATCATACCGTCAAATCAAGAAGACGTTGGAGGCCAAGTTCAATCCAATGCAGAGTGTCGACTATGAAAGGTACATTTTCAACCAATCAAGACAGCAACCTGCTGAGATGATGGATCAGTTTATTGAGATACTTGAATTCAGTGATGAAGAAGCCATGTGTCTTAGAGTTATTGATGGTTGCCTCTCTGACTCATTCCGATACAGTCTGAAAAAAACGATTTTGGAGAAAGGGCTCATGGCTGCAAGTGCGGAGGAACTTGCTAATCAACAAGCTGCTGATATGGAAGCCGGAACAACCCAAAATTAATCAGCATTAAGCATGAAAAATAAGCAGAATCACAAGGTAGAGGCCCACTCAATATGTCTCAGAAGAAAAAGAAATTGTGTTATCCATGTGGATTCTCTTTTCCACATGAAGGTAAATGTCCTGCGATCAGACAAATATGCAAAGGCTGCGGGAAGGAAAACCATTTCATAACGGTTTGCAAAATGAAAGAGAAACTAAGGGCCTTATTACGAGTTTGGTAGTCCATGGACTGCCGTACCGGCGGTGGCAGTCCAACCGCGGAGAGCTCCGCAGTCCGACTACAGTATTACGAGTTGGGCAGATTAGCTTTCCGAAGACAGCTGCCAAACCGCTGACACTGCCCGCCAACTCCGAGTGCGGCTGCCACGGAGCTGGTCTATGAGACTGTGGGAAGCTTGGACCACCAGTGAAACCGCTCGTCCAATTACGGGTTGCTTTACAGTCCGCGTGACCGTGGTGGTCCAAACACCACATCTGAGATGGCGGAAAGGGTGGGATATAAGGCTGAAACTCACCTCTACTCGTCTTCTAGCATTATGGAACCCATCGTACACATCCTGCCGCTGCTCTACCATCTTGACCACCTTCAAAACCCAGTCCGTCGCGGACAAAATCGGCGGTAAGTCATATAAATACCTGTTGCCATAGACTCCTCTGCAAAATGATGCACCCCCATGGACCAGGCAAGGGAGGTGGAGGTCCTTAAGTAATTCATACATATACAGGGACCCTGTCTGGGATTGTTTCATTACAACCATCACACACTGGTACTGCACAGGCACACTGTACCCAAATGGACATGTGCTTGCAAATTATATACAGTGATAGGGATGTGTGCATTATTTTGTGTTCAACAACACCACCTCCTCAACAATATCACATCTATTAATGTCTGTCACACATATCTTTTGCCCTTTCTCACTAATCTGTCATGTTATTACTGATCTTCACTATTCATACAGCTTACCATTACTGAAGTGTTGCTAAAGTGACATTGAAGTACCTACAACTACCATGAGGCTTGTCACTCCAAATCTAACAAAGATGCTACACTCCTTTTGCCCCTTCTCACTCTCTCATGTCCCTACTGAAGTTCACAAGTCATGCAGGTTACCATTACTCAAGTGTTGGTAAAGTGACATTGAAGTGACTACAACTACAATGAGGCGTTGTGACTGCAACACTAACCAAGATGCTAGACTCATTTTGTCCCTTCTTACTTGTCTCCCATGTTACTACTGAAGTTCACAAGCCATGCAGCTTGCCATTATTCAAGTGTTGGGAAAGTGACAGTGAAGTGACTACAACTACCATGAGGCCTTCTCACTCCAACTATAACCAAGATGCTAGACTCCTTTTGCCCCTTCTCACGTGTCTCCTATGTCACTACTGAAGTTCACTAGTCATGCAGGTTACCATTACTTAAAAGTTAGGAAAGTGACATTGAAGTGACTACAACTACCATGAGGACTTGTCACTCCAACTCTAACCAAGATGCTATAGTGAATGTGACACACTCACATTGCACACATCCCAGGTCCTGTTTTGATGTCAAAGATACATCTGTATGGATGTGTCAATAAAGTGAAACACACCTTCTCTGCTATAAATCTGTACTGGACTCTCACACATCACTCACATGAAAAGGTAGTGTCAGTCAATGGGATTGCATAGAATCAGTGTGAGAAACATTCTAAGGGCACAGTAGAAACACTATATGCAGGATAGTTATGCCTCTATTAGGGGGTACCGTGAAAGGCTGGGGCACTGGGCACAGTCCATTTTGCACATGCCTGACATACTCCATGTGCACTAGACTTGGGAACTGAAATATATCAAGGACAACCAATAGCATAACCAAGTGCCATGCATGTGTAGGTAATGTTTAAGTACAACTTATGAAAGCAAACATAGCACTAACAGCATGTGGCACAAATCTAGATGAAGCAGCTGTAAAGTACACACTGCAAAATGGACACATGTCCACGCAGAACTACACAAAGGTATGACAAGCTGACACTCTCTCAATGTGTGGAGAAACAAATATTTAACTTCAACACACCTCCCACATATCCAACCTACATCATAGGGAGAAGTGCAGCCTAAATGATGTTGACAGTGGCCAGGCTAAGCTGAAATACTTACCACATAACATGTCACCCAATGCAATGTCTGCCCCAACAGGATGTCAACACACATAAACATCCATCCAACATTTCCCCTTGTCCTGTCTAACTCTGCACTTGCTACAAGGGCACAACATACTAACCACTTCAACTGGATCAGCAATCAGGGATCAAATAAACACAACTGTACTCACACATCACTAAATATACAATAACATCAAATAAATAGTCAAGTAATTGCAGGACTAATGTCTTCGAAACTGTGATAGTGTTTAATGAATGGACTTAAACCAATCCAAAAAAGAAACAAAGGCCAATGGCCAGTACATTTATAGTCCATGTGCAACAGCACAACACTGTGCCACCAAACTTGCCCTTCCTGACACTGCCAGGGAACCTCCTCACAAAAGGGCATCCATTGGGCATAGCAGGCACCTCGAAGATGGTATTTGGGAAGGGGGCAGAGGTTTATGGAGGGGTGGGTTCTCCTTGGGAGGGGGCTTTTTGAGTTTGGGTCTTTGGGGCTGGGTTTAGGTTTAGGAAGTTTTTTCTTTTTGGGATGGGGTACAGACGGGTGGGAGGCTGTTTTTCAAGGGTGGATTGGGAATTGGAAGGGATGAGTTTGGGTGTGGGCATGGGTTTTGGGACTTTGGGAGGGGGGTCAGGTTTCACAGGGGTAAGGGCAAGAGCAAACATGTCAGATTCACAGGGGAAAATAGTAGGGTGTTTGGTATGGAGTTCTGTCTGGGAGGAAGAGGGAGTGGATGTGTGAGATGGGTGTGCACTATGTGTTGTGTTGGTGACTGGTGTGTGGGTTACTGTGAGCGTTTGAGTTTTTTGGGTGGGAGTGTTGTGATGTGCTGGGTGTTGTGGAGGGGTCTGTAACTGTTTGTGCGGTGTCTGGGGGTATGGATGTTGTGGAGGGGTATGTGGCTGTTAGTGCAGTATGTGGGGACATGGGGGTTGTGCGGGGTCTGTGGCTATTGGTGCAGTGTTTGCGTGAATGCTTGGTGTTGCAGAGGGGTCTGTGGGTGTGAGTGTGGTGTCTGTGGGTATGGGTATGGGTGTGTCTGTGGAGGGCTCTATATGTGTTGCTTTGGTGCCTGTGGGTATGCTGGGAGTGATGGGGGTGATAAGGGAGGTGAGTGACTGCTGTGTGCATGTATGTTTGAGTTTTTTTGAAGTCATGTTTGTGTGGGGTGCTTGTGCCTGTTGAAGTGTGTGAATGCTTAGGTGTGCATGTGCTTGGGATACGAAAGGGAAGAGGGAATGTGGATGGGGAAGGGTCAGGAGGGGGGATGGAAGGTTGGGATGGGTGGAGGGCTTCCGTGAGGGAGGAGGCCAGAGCCTGAAAAGATCTCTGTAGGCCAGACATGGCAGTGTGAATGCGTTGCAGGTAGGCAACCACCTGGGCCAGCTTGTTTCCTTGCTCCTGGATGGTATTCGGCACTGCAGCCTGGCCCACAGAGATGCTCCTTAGGAGGTCAATAGCTTTCTCATTCAGGGCAGCAGGGCTAACAGGGGCAGGGGCTGAGGTGCCTGCAGCGAAGAAGATGCCTCCTGTCTTACGGGAGCGGGAACGGCCAACTTGTGGGGGGGACAAGGGGAGGCTGGCGATGGAACTGGGGATGGCTAACAAGGATGAAGTGATCCTGTTGGGCCCACCACCACATGGGAGTGTCTACTGGAGGATGACTCAGATGATGAATTGCTTTGGCTGATGTCCTTCCGGGCACTCCTTGCACCCTCCTGGTCACTGAGTCCCTCGGTGTCTGACGTATCATGTCTGGAACCGTCGTGATCAGCTGTGTGCCCACTGACTTTGGCCCCCTTCTCCTCCGCTTGCCCTTGATGTATCTGAAATGACATGTAATATGGGTTTATTGCAACTGCGTTTCCACACCTGACAATCACAAATTACCAGAAAACCTTGAAGAAGTCCGCAAATCACACCACTTTCATGGCTCACTCCATAGGCTTCTATTTTGAGCATTAGCACATGCATCCATGCTACATGACCTGCAAACAGTTGGGTCCTCTCATGTCATCATGTCATAAACCCAAACAAGCCCAAATGCATTGATGAAATACTCTACACTCCATCCTTATGTCCACAATAGGATAGTTGATCACCTTGCATACTTTGGCACTTGTTGTATACCATTGTAATAAGATGTAACCAAATAGGATGGATCCAAGTGTGAGATTTACATAATGCCCCCACAAGGCTGAGAATGAAACAAATCTATTATTCATGACACATCAGTATGTCATGAAGGTCAAGCGGTACACCAATGTACCATCATTTACTGTTGCGGCAGACATCATGGCACATGCAAATCCTCATTACACACTGATGGCTCTTTGCACTCCAAATTTTATCATATATCCACTACCTGAAAAGTCACATGAAAGCTGTACACATGTAGTTTATCCATGTATCACATTTAGCTGATAAAGTTGCCTGAATGCATTAAGGTCCTAACAGTTTAGAGATAGCTACTCTAAATTCACACAGCACAAAACTCCATATAGCCATATGAACATCCCCAATCCTGGTTGGAACAGGTGACGACGCCAGTCAGAGATTGTATGTCCACAAGCCAATATACCTTCAAACGCTTTTGGGTGTCCCTGAACATCTATGACATGAAGATGTGGGATCACTAGATTCCCAATGGGCAGGCACCTCATAGCACTCTTCGGTATTGCATACCCAGACTGCCTTGGAAGGATCAGTGTAGACACTCACATAGGATCTCAACAGTTCTACATCTCACTCCCTCATGCATATCACCAGTCAGTAAATGAGAGTATTGAAACACTATTGCAGATGAAACATCAACTGCCAAATGAACACTGGCCAACATGTAGGCACTAATGCTGACAGCACCAGTGATGTTTGCACTCTCATTTCACTGTATAACCAGTACCTTCCAATGGGAACTGTTGTACAGTCACTGCATGTACTGTGAACTCTGCCATCTAACATGCAATAGGGCCACCATCACACGAGAGTCAGTAGTGAGGGTACATTGCTCCTCCACAAACTCCTCACTCAAGCAAAACCAGGTGCCTGTGTGGTACAATCACCCAGATTTACTGAGACCATGAGATGATTACTCACTTAATTCAGCCACGTGTCTGCTCAAAAAAAGAAAATTGGATGTGGAAAGGACTCTGCTGGTCAGAAAGACAATCGGCACAGCACAGCAGTATGCATCTACTACAACACTTACACTAACAATGACTCATCTTGTGTGGCGCATGGGCCACCACTAATCTTGGTTTGGACATGCCTGCCTGTACACACAAAGTTAGCAGAGTAACATGTATGACTCTGGCCAGGACTCACCCCCTTGTCGCTGTTGTTGGGCCCTTAACTGCCCATCAAGGTTTGGATAGGACACCATCAGTATGCGGGCCAACAGGGGTGTCAGGGTCTGGCTCGCATCCCTGCCACGTTGTGAGGGCTTCCTCAGCTGGGCCTCCATGATCTTCCAGGTCCAGCGCTCCAGGTCCTTCCACTGCTTCCTGCAGTGGGCACTATGCCGGTTGTTGACTCCCAAGGTCCACACCTTTCAGGCAATGGCTTGATGGGCGTTGACCTGTATGGATGCAATAGATGTAGAAACAGATTGCAACTGGAAGTTTGAGGATAACGTTCAGCTTGTTACACATTACGTTGACATCTAGCACATGTCTTCATCAAGAGTCAACATGTTACATGTGCACATGTCACATGCTAAGCACAACTGAAGCATGGATACACACTTTGGTTGTCATCTGATGACTAACCTCAGCCCTGGTCATGACCTACACTGACTGAAGCAGCCCACTAACATCATCTAAGCCAGGCCCATCCTAAATGGAATGTGAAGTGAGGTACCATGACACACAACACACCATTTGGACCTTCTGAAGGTTAAAATACCTGTACATGACTGTCCAGACACCTTTCCTGCCAGGCCCATGCATTAATGCATATGGTCCTTAGACTTGGAGGCAAGAAGCATAGTGTGCACAACATCCTAAGTCTAAGGTCACCAGGTAAGGGCTGGTATGTGTGACACTGAGAGCTACCTCTCGGGGGGCTGTGTGGACATGTGGACTACTTCAGGTCAGGGATCACCTCAGTCACCATAACTCATATCATCCATGTAACAGCTATCAGGGCTACTAGTAGGACAGATAACTCTTTCTCGGAACATCCATGGATCAGCAAGTCTACAGGGACATTACTCTGTGCATCAGTTCTCCTGCCAAAGTAACTCTGGGCCAGGCTGGGCCATGGCCCTGACTGTTCACATATCAATATCAGGCCTTGCTCTCTGCAGACTGAGGCTATGTATCCCACATGAACCTCACATTTCCAGCAATTCAAAACAAAAAAGTGAAACTTCTGGCCATTCCATATGTGAACATATGTTTGTTTGGCACTCTGAAGGGGTCTGTGAGGTATAGCTACCTCCCAGACAACTGTTTTCCAAAGTCTAATATGGGCGGAGTGATAAGTGGGACGGTACACTTGGCTAACATTGTCCTCGAATGCTTCTAACAGTACACAGACATGGCTCATGGTGTGAACCCATACATAACAATTCACATATAACATGATGTTACTTAGAACCCATTGTAGTTACTATGAATTTGAGCCCTGCATAGAGTTATGCATGTAACACAAGTGGAAATCACCCTTATCACACTTTCCAATGGAGGCCTTCTCTCCACAAAGTACAGTGCCTCATAATCCATTACATGTGTGTCCTATGTAGGGACTATTCCATTTCACCAAACAACACAATACGGTTATAGTCTGGAACTCAGTATCCTAGGGGAACAGGAAGGAAGAAGTTGAACAGAGTGAATAACTGTATTTGAGAGAGTTACCTGTTCATCTGGTGAGCCATAGAGCTGAGAATACAGGGGAAGACCTGATCTACCTGGGTCTCCCGCTCCTCTGGAGTGAAGGGACGAGCCATCTCCCCTGTACAATGTGCCATGATTGCTCCCAGGGGTGAAAAATAGCAGCTATAATAGAGGAGGTCTTGATAGCAGCAGTGTCAGGAGGCAAGTGAGCATTTTTTTCAACCGCTGCGTACATGTATGCCACATATGCGGTCATCAGCATCGGCGCACACAGCCATTGGACCGCGACCGTCACTATCCCCAACATTAGCCTATGGCTGTGACAACTGTGCATGCGACCGCCCACAGCGCGGTCGACTTCGCTCGGCGGACAACGTTTCGACATGTCCTATTAGCGAGGTCAGGCAAGCGCCATGTTAGTGGTTAAGAAAACTGTATATAGACCAAATGTGTGCCGCGCACTGTACACCGTGGTTGGCGGTACTTTCACATTACATGTTATGCTACCCTAACATAGTGGAAATTTACAATTTTCAGATTTGATGATGTGCACAGTTCTGCTACAGACCTGTGAAGGCCACCTTGGGGATGACAGGTGGATTTTCAAGACTTGTGAGTGATGAAAAATGTGTACTGCTTCATGAAGCATTGATGTTCAGACACATGACTTTTTCCTTACTCTTAACATGTGTTACTCTGCACACTGTGACCAAAATACATATTTGTGTTACTTCTGACATAGGTACCCTGGAAGAGGGAGGAGATGCCAGCAACCAGTGTACCGCCCATTTCCAGACCTACACACCGTGGAAGAGAATGACATATAATAATGAAGTTCCTTCTGAATAGGCAAACAATCGTGGATCTATGTCATTAGTTGGAGCCTGACCTCCTACCTCACCTCAATGATCCTACATCAATTCCACCACGTCAGTTTTGCATTTTTTGGCCACAGGCTCATTTCAATTCACTTGCTATTTCCGGTGGAATGTCACAACCTATGTTCAATCAGGTCCTCACAGAGGTGTTTACAGCAATGTTGAGCCACGTGGGCAGCTACATCCAGTTCTCCAGACGTGAGGATTTAGCCACTGTGAAGGCGGATTTCTATGGGTTTGGACACATACCACAAGTAATTGGGTCTACTGATGGCACCCACATTGGCTTAGTACCACCACACGACAGGGAGCAAGTCTACCGGAACAGGAAGCGCTACCATTCTGACATGTGTAAGCTGTCTGCCTAGCAGATCTGTACATCTCAAACGTCTGTGCCCGGTTCCCAGGACCTCCCCATGATTCATTTGTACTGTGGAACAGCACCATACCCCAACTGATGTCACAACTACTACTAGAGAGAGCCTGGATTGTAGGTAAGTGTGATCTGTGCTAACTTTGCATGGGAAATGTCAGGTAATATGATCTGAAAGTGGGTAACTAAAGGTTGCCCTTCTGTCTATTTTCCATCTAGGAGACTCAGCATATCCCAATTGACTACGGTTGTTGGCACTGCTGAGGAATCCTACATTGCCAGGGGAAGTCCGCTTCAATGAGGCCCATGGAAGAACACGGTGGCCAGTGGAGCGGGCGTTTGGGCTTCTGAAAGCCAGATTCAGATGTCTAGATCGGACTGGTGGAGCCCTCCTCTACTCACCCGGGAAGGTGTGTAAGATCACCGTGGCCTGGCATGCTCCCCAACATTGCCCTGCGACGGAACATACCTTACATAACAATTTTCGAGCTGCATTATATGCAATGTATAAATGCAACCTTGTTATGAAAGCCACTTTCAAAATCAAAGAAACCAAATCAAATCAAATAGCAGTGACAAAGTAGTGCAGCAGTAATAGCAACAATGTATAGATACTGAACCATCCCACAGGGCATATCTGGGCCCACATTCTGAAAAAGAACCAATTGGAGACGTTGACAGTCTTTCCAGCCCCCAAAACAGTCTATCTCAAGCAGCTCTTGCGACACCATATAGCTTTCCTTGAACTCCATATTGACAGTGCAACTGCAATCCTTCCAGTAGCTAAAATGTTCACAACGTTCAATTTTCTTGCGAGTTATTTATAACCCATTTTAATTTGAGAAATGAGAGAGAAATTCAAAGAAACAGCAACACCCCCACTTCATAATTCACATAATAATGTTGCTCTCACAGACAATACCCTACATGTGGTGTGCCCTAAGTTACTTACATCAATGTAGCAAGCATGCCATGGCTCCAATGCATGAAAAAAACACAGGCCCAATCTTCTGGTTTGGCAGCAAAAAGAGCAATATGTGGGGTGCTATAGGGACTGCTGACCCTTGGTCTCTGGTGTCACTGCACCTGATGCACTATTGATAGCTACTTCCTTGGTTGCCTATTGGAATACAGTGACAGAGAATTGTTGGAAATCTCATGAAGCATTTTCACCCAGTCTTAAGCAGGTTACTTCTAGGTAAAAGCCAAATTTAATGGAAGGCAGCGAAATATCAGGATGAGAGCTGTGTCCCTATGGGAACTTATGACCAGTCACAGAAGGGCCCAAGCAAGCTGTTGACAAAGGTTGATTCCACTGGACAAAGCTGCCTTCCGCAATGAAGGTGAAACATCCTGGAACTGGATCAACATTGTTCTGGTCATATAGGTTGGGCGCATTCAGATTTCTCTGAACGGAGTTGAGAATGGAGAGTGTTAAAAAAAAGTGGTTCCATAAGCTTGGCAATTAGGGCCAGATGTACGACCCTTTCATTTAGCGCCTCACAATTTGCGACTCATTGCAAGTCGCAAATTGCGAGGCGCTAAATGAAATGTACAACAGTGTTATTACACTGTTTTGCGATTCCCAATGGGGTCGCAAATTGCGAGCTCATTAATATTAATGAGCCTCTCGCAATTTGCGAGCCCATTGGGAATGCCAGCCCTCTCAGGGATGGTGGCCTGCTGGGCTCAGCAGACCACCATGTCTGGGACTGCTTTTTAATAAGGCAGCTTTTTTTTTAAAATGCAGCCCGTTTTCCTTAAAGGAAAACGGGATGCATTTAAAAAAAAATGAAATGAAACGTTTTCGTTTCTTTTTTTAAGGGCAGGCAGTGGTCCCTGGGACCACTGCCTGCCCTTAAAAAATATTTTTAGAGTCAGTCACAAAGAGGAAGGGGTCTACTGGTGACCGCTTCCAAATTGCGACTGCATTACCACCCTCTCGAAGAGGGTGGTAATTTGCAAGTGTTTTGCGACCGCAATTCCGGTCACAAAACATTCACACATAGCATTGCGGACACAATTAAGAAGGGAATGCCCCTTCCTAATTGCGACTCGCAATTCCTAAATAGCGAGTCGCAAGTAAATTGCGACTCGCTATTGAGGAATTGTACATGGCCAACAGTGATTTTGCATGCACAAACGGGTTCGCAAACCCGTTTGCGCATGCAAAATCACGTCGTACATGTGGCCCTTAGTGTTTTTTTCTTATGATGAAGTGTAAACCAAAAAAATCACTTAATATTTTTCTTCCCTCGGACCTGGTGAATAATTATTCTCTGATTTTCTTCCTGGTGAGGACAATTTGTATGAATGTCTTGTACATAGTAATTTGCTTGAACTTCTTACTGCTCAGCCTCTCCGAGACACCATGGTGGGAGCAAAGCCTTTGCTTGTCTCACTACTCTTGATGCTGTGGTATCAAATTAATGATCCTCTGGCCACCAGAAGTCAGAAACTGCTGCCAAAATGTCAGGGACAAGCAACTGTTGGCATAACAAAGAGTGCCCGTTGTTGACTCCATCCTACCACTTAAGCTGCCGACTTAGCACTTCATTAAGCTGAATACATTAGTACCCAATAGACAACCACAATCAGGCTTGTGCAATCTTCTCGACATAGTGACCAGAAGTTCTCATACCTAAAGCGATGCTACACAATTCATCCTATGTGACGGCCACAGCCTAAAGATGTCCATAGAAACAATACTATAAGAAAGCTACACTGGTCTGAGTGGTCCAGACAACCCATTCAGAAGATTAGCTGGTCTTATCTTGGGATTTGCTTATCTCTTTTAAGGACTGTTGTGAGATTTCGTTAGGAGCAGGGATGTGGGTCCGAGGGGGCTGCTATGCCATTCTAAGCAGACATCTTACTTCTGTAGTATCAGTTCAGTAGTGGCATAGAAGATGCCCCCGCAGCTGTGCGAATTGTGCCACTTACTCTTCCACTCCAACAGTACTTTAAGTTCTTGGTGAGTGGTGGATGTGAACATAAATGCAGTTCATGGAGGATGGACAAAGCTGTATCAGGCAGCTGCAGCAGCTTGAAGTTGGACCTGCAGGAATTAGGAACCTATTGTGGGGCATTGCTTAGGAATCAAGATGGACAGTTCATGATTATGGTGACATTATTGGGCATTCCAGTTCTAGGTAGGCGCCAGTGACACAGCCTTCTGCTACTGGCTGTGGTGTTGGTAATGGCAATAATGTTACAGAGAAAGCAGTGGCGGGTCATAGTTAAATGGCATTTTGGCTGAAACTAATTCATTCCCCTTCTCTCAGGCTCTCTTGATCTCTCCAATTTTAGCATGTTGTTTTATTTTTAATGTAAGTCATGTGAATATGAAGGGATTACATGTCTTGACTCAATGAAATCTCTTTTGGTCCTCAGCCAATTACACTTAGAATGTTTTACTACTACAGTTAGCAAACATTAAGTCTATCTTTTATACAGCACAACCAATAAATGTCCATGCATTCTTTTTTTTAATAAATATTTTAATTGTCATTTGCAAATTCTTAATACATGATAGAAAAACACATTAGGACCTCCATTTTCTCCCTTGAAAATTTTTTTTTAAAGAAGAAATAAAGAAGGACCCCCAAACCCTACCTAAAAAAAAAGAAAAGCTTTGATCGCGATTGCCATGCCGTCAAATTCATACAATTACTACCAATGAAAGCAATGAAAGGATAGGAAGAAAAGAGACAAAGGAAATATTTGTTAATGCACTAAAGACAATCAAAGTAACAAGGTGCATTCTATCTTAATGTGCCTCGTGCCAAGCCTCAGCCGCACCTGACTTCCATCCAATCCAGTAACGGACCCCACCTCCTCAATCCTTTCTTTTTCTTACGAATCCCCTTCTTTAGGAAAATTGCCTTATCTAAGTTCCAAACAGCCAGTACCCTGGCTAGCCACTGCTGGAACACTGGTGGATTACTATCTAGCCAGGCTGAGGCAATACATAAACGAAAAACAGTCATAGCAATAAAAATCAACTCTTTGCCTCTTGCTGGTCTCTCATGTTCAGACACTCCCAGGAGAATCACTGCAGGGGATAGCTGTACCTGAATCTTCAGTTTGTTTAATAAGAATTCAGTTATCTGAAGCTTAATATTAGATAAGGATGGACAAGTAGCAAAAATATGCACAATATCAGCGCCCCTCAGTTGACATCTGGGGCAACTAGTTCCTTTCCCATCCCCCATTTAATGATCCTACTAGGGGTATAATATAAGTTAAAACATGTTTTGTAATATTGAACATGTAATTTAGATGATATAAATGACGTCTGAGCAAGAGCAAAGGATTCCCGGAAGCAGGCGTCTGAGATGGCCAGCTGTTCTTGCCATCTCTGCTAGTGTTTGTCTATATCATCCCTCATGTATTTATTGAGGAAGGAATAGATAAACTCTAATGAGGGTTTATGTTCGGCTATCAAGACGTCCACCAAATTACACTGCTGAAATCCAATTGCTCCTCCAGTCTTACGAAGAAGAAAATCCCTTACTTGTAGAAATTTAAAAAAATCTTTATGACTAAAACCATATTCTTCTCTAATTTCTTGAAATGATTTTATCCCCCTACTGGAGAAAAACAAGCCCACCTTATTTAAGCCAGTGTTAAGCCACCATGACATATATTGGTCTGAAAATATTCCTGGGAGAATTGGGTTATCTTTCAAAGGAGTATAGAAGTTGAGTCGGCCTATACCCATCAACTTGCGGACTGTCGACCAGATCTCAAATACGTTCCGCAAGGATTTGATTTGTCTCCATAAATTCCCCCACACCCCTTCACCAATCAATAACTCATAAGGAGAAGGAAAATAAACTACATCTACAGACCACAGAGTTTTTTCTTGTAGTAGAGGGCCAAGATTCTGAAGCACCGTAGCCCAGTAGTACAGCTTTAGGTCAGGGAGCCCCCACCCTCCCCGATCTTTAGGGAGCGTCAAAAATGTCATTGCACGCCTAGGTATGGAATAGGCCCACACAAATCGGGAAATTATATCATTTAATTTTTTAAACCATACATTGCTTATTCCTAACGGAAGGGCCCTAAAAAAATTAAGAATCTTAGGAAAAAAAGTTATTTTAATGACGTTACATCGGCCTGCCAGGGATAAATGCAAGTTATTTAACCTCAGTAGTTCTTTTTAGATTTTTCAATTAAAGGCTCAAAATTGTCCCTGATAATACAATCCACATCAGGCGTAATAGCTACTCCCGAATAAGTCGCACTTGTAGCCACCCATGAGTCCCGCCAGGATATTGTGCTATTAACCAAAATTACGGTTTTATCTTTATTTAGTGAGTAGCCCGAGATATGTCCAAATTCCCCTGCTTCTTTCTCAATTTCCGCCATGGCAGGCTCAGGCGTCACTACCGCGATATCGTCCGCATATGCAAGTGTTTTAGTATCCCACCCGTTATATGTCATTGGACAGATCTTTTCATTAGCTTCTAGCCTGTGAATAAACGGGTCAATAGAAAGGGAAAACAACAATGGGGAACAGGGGCAGCCCTGCCTCGTCCCTCTTGAAATTGGAAATGGCTCTGAAAATTCCCCTGCTACAAACACCCTGGCCTCAGGTTTATAATAAAATGCCTTGAGCGCTTGCCTAAATTCGGGCCCTATATTTATTTGCTCGAGCACTTTCTACAGGTAACCCCAGGAGACCCTATCAACTTCTCGGCATCTAACAAAATTAAGGCCATAGGGTCTCTTGATACCTGGGCGGCATCGAACAGCGTTATTACCCACCTAATGTGATCTGTAGTGCTCTTCCCAGGTGTAAATCTATGTTGCCGTCCGCTTACCACTTTCCTAATGACGGGGGACAAGCGAGAAGCTAAGATTTTAGAATATATTTTGGTGTCCCCGTTAATAAGCATGATCGGCCTATATGATCGGAGTTCCCTGACAGATTTATTTTTTGGGGAAAAAACTACTATCTTCGCTTGAGACCAAGAAATATGTTTAAACAGTCTCACAAGACAGTCCCTAAGCTCCGGTGCAAATGTTCTATAGAACTCCGTTGAAATGCTGTCTTCACCAGTGGCTTTCCCGGTCGCCAAAGATGAGATAGCAGTCAGAATCTCTTCCCACGGGGAGGACAGAAGCAAGATGGCGCCTGAGTAGGACGCGGATCGGATTGCTCCGTCCGTAATGCTCCCCTGAAGCCAGTAACCGAGGGAAAAGAACTGCTCTACCGGAATATGATATCCGGACCCTACCTGCTAGCGCAGGTCATTCGTTGTGTACTGAGAGCCGTTCTACCAACGAAACAGGGACCGCGGACGCTGACTGGCAGCTCCTCCGATGTTGCGCGGCTTCTGACGCTGTTTCCACGGCTTCGACGTTCCCTGCTACATTGCTGCAGCGGAGTCAGCAGCGCGTTCCAGAATATCAAGATGCCTGGCCGTGGATCGCGGAAAACTGGCCCGAGCACAGGAGTGCCGGGGGCCTCCTTCCTCCTCCTCCTCCCAGGACGCTGGTAAGGGGGTGAGGGGAGGAAAAATCAAAATCAAGAAGGGGCTGTGGATAAGGGGGGGACCAAATTCAACAGCTTGGAGACCGGTACCAGGACCTGGCCAGGGAAGACTGGGACACATGGGGCATATGGACAGTCCCTAATTACTACCCTGTTTTCTGGTAGCAGCAAGGCAATGGAACAGAAGACAAGTAAGGGGCAAGGGGGAGCTCTAGCTAGCAAGACTGAAGAAGGAGCGGTGGGTAAGGCGGATGCCCCTTCCCCAGAGGTTCTATTGGCTTTGGGGACTGTGAATAATGTCAGTTCGGTGCAGAGTGAGACTTTAAACCCTATTATTGGTGTACGGGGGCCGGGAGAGGCAACTCCTATTATGGTGACCCCAGATGATACTAGAGGTGAGGGCTCGGAAAAAGGGATTGATAATGGGGGCCAGGATCAAGTCAGAAGTAAGCAGACGCAAGCAAGCGGGAAGCATAAGGAAGTGCGATGCCCGACCCAAACTGCGAATACTGGCCACCTCAAGGCTCATAATGAAAATAGTTCCCGGGTTGCCTCGGATCTGTTGGTGCAAGATCTTGGGAGGATGGTAAATAAGTTACTCCCATCCGTAGCTGAATCTCCCGATGTTGGAGATAAGTTCTATTCATTGACGGATGAGTCAGAACTTTGGAATATTGGAGAATCATTATCCTCCTTAACTGATTATCCTGCTTCAGAATCTTCTTCCAGGGAGGCCCCAGAAGAGGCTGCTTACGCACCCAACGGAGGCGGTCAGGGAGAGGATCTCGGGGAAAGAAGTGGAGGGACAAGAAAGGGCGAGCAAGTGGAGAAGTCTCTAAAGGCAGTAGTGGGGACGGCTCCCTGGGTAATCTTCAATGGGACTATTCTGCTTCCCGGCTGGCATTTTCAGGGGGGGAGCCTGAAAGACCTGTCAAAGAGGGTGTTACGGGTACATCTGATTTTCAACCGCAATCCCCCTTGGTAGAGGGATATCTGGCAACAGTCCTTCATACCATAAGACAAGTTCAAGATGAAGCCAGCAGTACGAGTTGCCGGGTGAGGCTTGCCACTAAGAAGCTACACGGGACTGTAAAAAAGATCAATAAAACCTGTTCTGATATTGCCGGCAGATTGTCCATGGTGGAGGAACGCACTGAGCATCTGGAATCCGATGTTAAGACTCTGAAAATGCAAGAAGCTTCACAGGCAGCAACGATGGTCGATGTCTCATGGAAACCTGAAGAGTACGAGAATAGGCAGAGACGTAACAACTTGAGAGTCTTGGGGATCCCCGAAATGGTGGAAGGCCCTGATGTACGTGCCTATATTATATCTCTCTTCAAGGGCACCTTCCCAGAGAAAACCCACTGGGACTGGAGTGCAGAGATTCAGCGTGCCCACAGGTTCCCTCTAATGATGAGGAAGTCTGGATCCAACCATACTGAAAGACTTAGCGCGATCTTGGTATATTTTGGGAACTTTCTCTTGCGGCAAGAAATTTACGATCAAGCCCGTCCCAATGCAAGGAAGGTGTTCGGAGATATCTCATTTTTCGTAAGACCAGACTTTGCCCATGCCACAGTGGAGAGGAGGTGGCGGATGGGACAGCTGTTCAACCTTTTCCAGCAGCACGGAGCAGAAGTTTTTCTCCTAAATCCCGCACGTTTAAAAGTGCCTTATAAAGGACAACCACGAAGTTTCGCTTCGGAAATCAGAGCGCAGGAGTATCTGAAAGAAATAGGCGAAGGAAATGTAGATTAAATTTGGGTTTGTAAACAGCTAGAGATCACCGCTCTATGTCTCTGGATTAATGATCGGTGGTACTAATCACTTGATAGCAAACACTTTTGTGGTTCTAAGGATAATGTAGCCCTCATTGAATGGGGTTAGAGGGGACTCTTATTTCAGGTGGGGCTCTTCTGTTTGGTTGTGTTCTTTTCTACTTTTTTGCCTCTTGTCATTTATGGGGGGGGCACGGGTCAGGAGCGATCGGGAAGGCACTCTTGCATAGGCGCTATCATTCAGGCTTTTGGCCTGATTGCTTATTTGGTGGGGGGGAGGGAGGGGTTTTTAGGTGAGGGGCTCAGGGGAAGGGTGCTACACGGGGGGAGGAATGGACACAAGGAAATACAAGGAAATACAGGAAGAGATCGCGCTGCCCGTGATAGGAAGTTATTTTTCCTGGTCAGTCAGGGGCAAGGTGTTAAGTGCGAGATGGAAAAGAAGGGAGGTACGAGATTGGGCCAATGTCTAAACTAAGAATCGCCATGGTGAACATCTGTGGTCTCAATGATAGGAAAAAAAGGGCCGGGGTAACTTATATACAGATATAGTCTGTCTTCAAGAGACCCATATTGAGGGAACGCAGTTGTCTTTACTGGACACGTTAGGCTTCAAACTAATTGTGGGCACATGTCAAAATATACGGACTTGTGGGGTGGCTGTCTTGGCTAGAAGGGATCTGGCTCAGCTTTTCTTGCGAACTCATACCGATAGTCTGGGGAGATGGGTTATTTTGGAATATCGGTCTAATGTATGCACTTTCACATTATGTTCTTTATATGGGCCAATTCTAGATGATGCCGGGCTATATGACTGATTGAATAATGAGCTTGTGTCTTGGCCAACACCCATTATTTTATGTGGAGACTTAAACATCAATTTGGCCAATAGCTGCTCATGCGAAGAACACTACAAGTACCATGGCAGGAAACCCAGGGTATTCCGGTCTCTGAAAAATTTGTGTAAAGATCATACCCTGATGGATGTTTGGCAGAGTGGGAAGCCAACTGAACATGGCTACACTTTTTTCTCCTCACCCCATCAATCACACGTCTGTCTCGATTTCTTTTTTATCTCACATGCTATAATACAAGACTGTCATATCGAACTTATCCCACAGGTCATGTCTGACCACAATCCTCTAGTTTTGGTAATTAAGGTGGGGGTGTCCCGTAGAAGTGGCAGGCAATGGCGCTTTGAGCGGGCACTACTGGTAAATGAAGAATACATAACCCATATGAAAACCTGGATTGCAATGTTCCTTAGTGAGAATCTTGGTAGCACTTCCCTAGAAATAGTTTGGGATACGTTGAAAGCTGGGATTCGGGGGGAAACTCTCCAGTTCTCGCTGACTAGGGTAAGGAAGGAGAAGCAAAAGATGCGAGAATTATATATCCTATTAGCTCGGGAAGAAGAGAAATTAGTAACAGCTACACAACAGGGGGGCGACTGCCAGGAAGAGAAAATAGGAGTCATGAGGGTTAAAGCAACCATAAATGATATTGCTATAAAGAAAACAGCAGCAAAATTCTTAGTCTGCAGTGAGCAAGCTTACGAATATGGAGAACAAGTGGGGCGCACATTAGCTATAAGGACAAGGCAAAAGAATGGCCAGAACGAAGTTAGGGAAATTAGAGACCCTGATCTGGGCATTGTTTCTGATCCAGTGAGGATAAGAGCCGCATTTAAAAGATTTTACCAGAAATTGTATCTTGAAACTGGTACAGGGGATCAGGAAGATATTGCTAATTATGTAGATTTAAGTGAAATCTTGAAATTTGATAAAGACGATTAGGCAGGATTAGAAGGGGCCATGTATTCTTTGAAGAAAACATGGAACCAACTGGGCCTCACAGTAGCAGTCAGGCTTGGGGAAAAAGGTCAAGACAGAGCAGCCCATGGATAACTAACATATTGATTGCTGTAAGACATTGAGTTACTGGTTGGGGGGTAAAACCCTACTCAAGCAGCAAACCCAAAATTAACCTGTGCTCAACCCTCTGGTAGCTTAGCACATAGCAGTCAGGTTTAACTTAGAGGCAATGTGTAAGGTATTTATGCAGCATTTCACACAGTAATTAAGTGAAAACACACAACAAGAAACATGCCACAGCAATTTAGAATAACTGAATATAATTTATTGAAAAATTTTAGACCGAAACAACAAAAGTCCAATCAGTAGAACCAGAGATATGCAATTTTAAAAATATAAGTGGATTTAGCATCAAAAAGCACAAATTGCCAACTGTGGCTATCTGATCATGCTAGACTGGGACAAAGCCAAACGTTCAGGCCAACCGCAATTGAACGCAGGCCAGCACAGGGACCCACTTAGGAACGCTGAGCAAGAGTACATTAAATCCTGGTTGTGAAGAGTTGCAGAGTCCCACGTCGAAGATGCGCCGTTCAGCCAAAAAGATGCGAGGTCTGGGTCTGAGATGCATCGCACAGCATCAGTTCAGAGGAGCTGTAAAGCTGAAAAACAAGGTCCTATATTGTCGCAGAGGAGGCGTCAATGAGAGGGGGCTTGGAAAGTGAAACCCTGCATTGGCGATGCGGCACACACCGGCTGGTTCTGAGGAAGTTGCGGGGCTTGTGATGAGGAGTCCTGCATCAGGAGAGGCGATGCATTGGTTCTGCTCTGGGTTGCGCTGCGCAGCAGAAGAGATGCATCAATTCTGCTGGGTCCACAGATGATGAGCCAGAGCACCTTCAGGACCAGTTTTAAGTGTCCAGGGCTGGGGTGGCACCACTTGGCAGTGTATGGCTCACAGATGGCAGAGTCCAGGTGCTGGGTTCAAGGTTGTGGGAAGACTGTTATGTCCCTGAGGCTTCTGATCAGGAGGGCAGCCAACTAGCCTTTGGAGTCACTCTGCGGTCCTGGGTTTATAGATGCAGTTCCAGTTCTTCTCACCCAGGCAAGAGGGCAGCAGGGCAGCACAGCAGTCCTACAGAGCAGTAATCTGGCACAGCAGTCCTTCTTCCTGACAGAGTCCACAAGTCCAGAAGTGTATTGAAGAGTTGGCATCTGAGGTCCAATATTTATACCTAGTGCCCACTTTGGAGTGAGAGAAGCTTCCATAGGATTCCACCCACAGAGGGGCTTAGAATTTCCTGCCCTCCTGCCCTGGCCAAAGATTATCTGGTGTCACAATAGACTAGTGTCAAACCCCCTTTGTGAGAGTGCTCAGGCAGGGTCTTTGTGATGTGCAAGTGTGGTAGCTAACAGCTCCTCCCCCTCATTACCTCAGAGTGGCTAATCCTACCAGCACCTAGCTTCCCTTTGTCTCAATGTCTAGGAGCAATACACAAAGACCAACTGCCAACTACACCTGTTCATGTAAACCAGAATACAGGCAGCAGACACCAAATGGTTGGGACAAGAAAATGCCATCTTTCTAAAAGTGCCATTTTCAGAACTGTGAATTAAATGTGACTTCACCATTAAAGTTGGCTTTTAATCGCAATTCTTTAGACACCAAACTCAAGTCTATCTGCTCCCAATTGGAAGTTACAACTTATTAAATGTAATAAGGTAACTCCAATGTTATCCTATGGAAGAGATAGGCTTTGCAGTAGTGAAAAATGAATTTAGGAGTTTTTCACTGCAAGGACATGTAAAACTTAAAAGTACATGTCCAACTTTTTAAATACACTGCAATCTGCCCTCTGGGCTGTGTAGTGTCTACCTTAGGGTGACTTATATATATTAAAATGGAAGGGTGGAGCCTGGCAAGAGGTTTATATTGCCAGTTCAAAATGGCAGTTTAAATCTTCACACACCGGCTGTAATGGTAGGCCTGAGATATGTTTACAAGGGCTACTTAAGTGGGTGGCACAATCAGTGCTGAAGAACCACTAGTATCATTTAATTTACAGGCCTTGGGTACATGTGTTACCACTTCACTAGGTACTTGTAAGTAAATTATATGTGCCAATATGGTATAAGCCAATTCCACCATGTTTCAAGGAGAGAGCAAAAGCACTGGTTAGCAGGGTAGCAAAAATGAGATCAGCAAAAATAGGAGGGATGAATGCAGAACATTTGGGAGATGACCAGCCTAAGGCCCACAGGTCTACCAATGACCCAGCAATGGTACATTCCAAAGTTCTCCTGCAGATTTACCCACGTCAACCTGTCTGACTGTCCACGAGGTAGGCTGCTCTTCCTTATCTAGTGACAAAACTCCTGAAAAGTGATAATGTTTTTTTAGAAATTCTAAACAATAATATACATTACTGGACAAACAGGCTACACGAACAACCCAAAACATACAATATATATGTTACACCAGAATAAAATAAGAAGCACAAACAATCATCCTGGAGTTAAACTTCCTGCAAAAGACCAATTCATATTTTGAGCAGTAGCTTCTGGTTTGTAAGTTTAATTTCACAGTTGTTTTTTTCAACCCAAGGCACGATGTTGTATGTACAACTCTGAAGAAGAAAATATGCTCAGCAACACTTCCTAAACACGAGCAACTTAAAACACTAATAATGTACTTTTCTGTGACTTTGTGTAATTTGGACAGAAAAACAATAAATGCGTTGCAAATTCAACTGAATTATTGTGTGGACGCTAGCTCATGAGATAAACTACGATAAAGAGACTATGCAGTATCGGATGGTGTTAACTGCATGAACATATGATGCAATGTGTCCCAGCAGGCAACAGATTAACACCAATTAAATCAACATAGTCAGTTTAATATCAAGAAGGGACCTGAGTCTTCTAAAAGTTTAAAAAGCATGAAGGTCTATTAAAGAGCAGTCCATAAGGCAAAAATCATAGTCAAATGCATGGTGACTCGATATAGGGAATTAGCATAAGGCTCAATTAGATGCAGCAAAGAGTCTGACATGGGGTCAAGTCTCAGAGCAAAAATATTCCAAGTTCAAATCAAGATACAGACTAACACAGTTCTGCTCTTAAAGAGTCGGGGCAAACCAGACTGGTTCAACCCTAATTTTGGAGCCTTTAATAATAAAATACACAGTTAAAATCACATTCTCAACATAAGGTGATCATACATCATTGTGGAATTGACAAATCAGAACACAGAATGTAATACAGAATCACCTAGCACTATTCCAATTCCATCTGTCAGGAATGTTCCAAAGGACTTCCTCCAAAGTTCTTTGAGAACAGAATATCAAAACAAAAGCATTATACTGGTGCACATTTTGTTATGTGCGATGAGAAGAGAAGTGACAGCACATCTTGGCTGCATTAGGATTCAAAATGATGGTTAGGCCTAGTTTGGGCCTAGTTTTGCCAAGTACAGGAAGATAAGATTTTTACAAAGTGCAGTGCTTTTGTTTGAGTGGAGAAATGTTCATAACATTAGGCACACAATTTTAATACATCAGAATAAGCTCTCTCAATCCCTTCTCTGATTAAGTTAATTAAACATCACAATCCACTACTCTATTTACAATAGAGTTTCCATGTCGTTAAACTCTTTCATCTCAATTATTCCAAAGCCTTCATCTAATCATAAACATGAGCCTTCATGTTCTCCATCACCTTTATTGCAACATCTCATCGCTTCCTTTTCTTTGTAGAAGCTAATCGAGCTTTTTCACAAATTTACAGTTATAACCGCTTTTAAGGCAGATTACCTCAAAGAATTTAAAAAAAAAGAATGAGACGAATTATACATAAAGAAATAATAATTAACAGTGTTTACACTTTTGACAACACTCCCCCACCAATATTATTACCAATCCATTCACCAATCTTTGCAAACCCCTTTCCAATCTCACTGAACCACTAGGCAACTGATTCCCTCAATCCTCATTCTTTAAGAACTTTTGGCTCATGCAAAATATTTGTAAGAGGGCCTATGTGGTCATTTATAAGCTTGCTATTATCAGGAATGAAGGTGCAACATTGTTGAACCCTCATCACATGCCAGAATATGCCCTGCTTGCAGTATTTGAAGCCAAACAATCAACCAGAGTATTCTAAGCCACACCAATAGCAGGAACCAAAGCCCCAAATATATCAATTAATACTTAAACAAAACCACTCTTTAATCTTCCAAGATCCATAATATTCCTCCCATTCATCTCATTCACTTGTTATATCAGTGGAAAGACTAAAGGAAGATAGCAGCTTCCCACCCAGTTTAATGGGAGGTTAAAATAGGCAATCATACCACAAACATAATAAATTCCTCTCAGTATTGCTTCTTCACCAAACAGAAATGTATTATTAACTACATAAGTCAGATTACACTTACTGCTACCCATAATTTCAACTGAGTCAGAGTACTGAAACTTTTCAGAACCACATATATTACTACTGTATTTTCTTGTTCCACTTTCATTCTATGATGCATTCCTGAATATCTGAATTTCCCATCAGCATCTTCTTTCAATTATATCTCCCTCTTCCACAGTTCTACTAATTCTTATCTTTCTCTCACTGTATTCTTTTATAAATTCATGCTCCACAGCACTCAATTTGCACACAGCCTTGTTATAGGCATGTTAGAATTCTGGTTAGAATATATAATTCACCTTTAATGACTAGAAATCCTGATCCAGGAAAACACTAATAAAAACATTACAAAACAACAAGTATGTTAAAGGGCGGTGTAAGTATGTCACTCCATCTGATACAGAATTACAAACAGAGCAATTTTTTACTCTCATAATGTGTGTTCAGAAAATAAATTCATTCAGGGCCAAAAAGTCCTCCTGGTACCTCCTATAAGTCCTACACAGCGGGATTCCTGAGAGCCGGTTGGAGGCCCAGCCCCCTTTCTCCACCACTATGCAAAAGTGATTACTATCTAAAAAAACATAGAAATTCACTGAAAAAAACAAAGGTTACAGGGACGTTATAGTTAGGAATTAGCTTTTTAAAAAAATGTAGAAATTCACTGAAAAAACCAAAGGTTACAACAACGTTATAGTTAGGGTCAGATTTCACTCATACAAAACCAGTGAAATTCAGAAGTTATAGTTATTTGAGCTAACTATAACTTACACCCCCAAAATTCACTGCTTATGACCTCACATATTACATCACTCATGACATGGTCAGTGACATCACTGATGACATCTCATATGACATCTCTGATGACAACATCCAGTGACTGTAAGAGTTTGTAAAAGTTTATGAGTGTTAAATATATATACCAAGGAATATTGGGGAATTAGTGGGTGTATGAGTGCCTGATTGGATGATTCAATGGGTGCGTGACTAACTGTATAAGTGAGTGATTAGGTGTCTCAATGAATATATGGGTGAGTGACTGGTTGTGTGAATGTCTATATCTGTCTGTCAGTTGGTGTTTATGTGGCTGTATGGGTGTGTGAGTTGGTACATGGAATTCTGTATGGGTCAGTGATTGGTTGTCTGAGTACCTCTATGGGTTTCTGAGTGTCTCTGTGGTTGAGTGAGGGGGTGTGTGATTGCTTGTATGGATGAGTGACTGGGTGATTCAGTGGATGTATGGGTTAGTGAGTATGTGATGGGCTGTATGGGTGAGTGAGTGTGTGATTGGCTGTGTCAGTGAGTGAGCGCATGTGTCAGTGGTATATGGGTGTATAACTGGGTATGTGAAAGGATGTAGAGGTGAGTGATGGGATATATGAGTGACTGTATGGGTGAGTGAGTGAATGCAAGAGTGTCTGTATGCATGAGTAAGTGGCTGTGTGATTGACTGTATGGGTGAGTGAGTAGGTGTGTGAGTAGCTCTATGGGTGACTGACTCAGTGTGTGAGTGGCTGTATGGGTATATAAGTGGATATGTTGGTGGATGATGAGTTAGTGGGTGAGTCAGTGCCTGTATGAGTTAGTGAGTGCATTTATGTGGGGCTGTATGGGTGCATGAATGTGTGTATGGCTGTGTCAGTGAGTGAGTGCATGTGTCAGTGGCATATGGGTGAGTAACTGGGTATGTGAAAGGCAGTATAGGTGAGTGATGGGGTATGTCAGTGACTGTATGGGTGAGTGAGTGAATGTGAGAGTAGCTGTACGGGTGAGTGTATGCTTGTGTCAGTGACTGTATAGGTGACTGGGTACGTGTTAGTATCTGTATGAGTAAGTTACTGACCTTTCTAAATGATTGCTTTTGAGCCCACAGTAGACACACGCCGCATCTGAGACCGGGGGACTCTAATCCCCATAATCCAAAGCTCCAGGAGGCGCCAACGCTGCACTTTCCATGCCCTGGATGCGTGCGGGGGAAGCCCGGGCCAAGGGCGGGCCCGTCTGCGCCCATCAGCGGCCGGCAGAGGCTGGGCTGGGCCCGGTCTCTTGGTTCTGTGCCCAGGAAAGACTACCCTCAAAGAGGCTGTTCTGACCCGAAAGAGTTTTGGAAGGTAACCTTATTGTAAGAACTGTTGTCTCACTATGGGGAAAAGAAAGGTGGGTCATTTAGACCCAACAAGGGAGAAAGGCGACACACAGAATAACTCAATTAAAAGCTATTTAACATTGGTAATGGCGCAATAGAAAATGAAATAGACAACGTTGAAGCCAAGATGGATTTGGCAATAAAAAGATCAGCTTCTACTGCTACCAAATTTAGTTCTACCCATACAGAACAAACATTGAAAGAGTGTGATAGTCGGAACAAACCAACTCCTAGGGCTCTAAAGAAAGTGGATTCATCATCTCCAAGAAAGCTCCCAGAATTCTCTCCCTGTCTGATCATGAATCCATGTGTGATAGCAGATACACAATCTCTAACTGCCCTAGAAACTATATCACGGTTGGATAGCCCTCCCTGCAAAAAAAGCAGGCGAGAGCTAAATATAGCAGAGCTACCAAAATTGACACCCCTGGACTCGACCCCTGGCCCTTTAATATAACACGGTACTAATAAGAAGAAAGGTCCAGGGAGAAAATCAATAAGAAAAAGTCCTAAAGGGGAATCTGCTAGAAAACAACAGGGCCCAAAACAAACCTTCAGCTTAGCCCAACTCCATGAACAAGTAAACTCTATATTTAGACTGTGCACCGGAACACTTGAAAACCTTTCCATCTTGGAGCGGAAACTAGAGGAAGTAATCTCGGCATAAAAAGGATTTATAAATAGAATGGAGGCTCCTGAAGAGCAGGGAAATATCAATGGGCATCTAAGAGTCAACGTAGGGCTTACTAATAAAACACAGATAACCAGGCAGAGACATGTTTTGCAGCAAACTTCACCCCCAAAACATGAAACAATGCTGTCTCGAGGGACATCAGTGGGTAAACAAATGGCCCGCGACCCACAGGATCACATACTGGCTACTAACCAAAGGGAACATAAGGGTACTAGCGGGGTCAATCAATCAGATTTAAATCAAATACGATTACATATCCCGCCAGAATGTACGCCATACGTAATGGTCTTGGAAAATGTTCCCCCGCTGCGGCAGGCACAACGTGAATCTCACGAATCCCTAGTAAACAAAGTTTTGTTTTGGCTGAAGAGAAACTCTAACTGGCCCCATGATCTCTCAAGGGAAATTATTTCTACAAGAAGAGTGGACTGGGTGGGCCCAGCACTAAAGTCGTCTCATGGGGACTGTGTAATAGTTAATTTCAGGGATCCGCACCTGGTTAAAAATCTTCTTCAAAGCTGTGGAAGAAACTCTTTCAATGCTAGGGGCAACAGAACACAACCTCTGGGCTTCTTTAATTTATCAAAATTCTACCTACCAACAGGCCATACAAATAGTTTAATGAATTCTGATTTTAAAATGGATAAACTGACTTTGTTGGAACCAATAAATGATATTCCCCTCCAGAATAGATTTGAAGTTCTGTCAGGCATGGAAGCACAAGACTGACAGCCAATGAATCTGGAGGATAGACGCACACAAAAAGAATACAGTGCTCCGCCATCTGTGATAGGTTACCCTGTAGCTAATATCGATCCTGTTCAGGAAGGTTATTTAAGTATTGTCACATGGAATATTGCGGGCGTCCGCTCCAAGATCGACAACCCGGACTGGAAAATGTCACTCGAACAATACGGAATTGTCTGTTGCCAAGAGACTTGGACATTGGACCCTCTATATGTCGATGGGTTTGTTGGTTATTATGTACCTGCTGTCCCGTCAAAAGCTGGACGAGCCAAAGGGGGCGTAGTTACTTTTATATCAGTCCGACTGACAGACATCACAGTCAGAGTTGTGTGCAAATCGCAATACTATTAATTACTTTTAATTACCATATCAAAGTCGCCTGATTTGCTTTTAATTAACTATTATTATAATGTTTTTGACCCAACTGTGACAAGTATTGTAGATGATCTAGATGATGCCATAACCCGAGCCCAGAATAATCATGTTAAGGATTCGCAAATAATCTGGGTAGGGGATTTAAACATAAGAACTTGTGACCCCTGGGTACAGGAATCTTGTGGCATCCATGATGAGAGAAATCAATCACTGAAGCACTTTGAACATACTCAGTATGGTGATTCATTGAATAGAGTAGCTTTTGCCAAGAATTTGAAATTTGCACAAGATTTGAACAGGGTAAGCACACCGCAGATTCCAACATATGTGGGCCCTGCATCTTCCTCGACTATTGACCATATATTAATTAGTGAGGAGTTATCACAACTCTGTAGGGGGTGCCTAGTTAAGGCAAGCTGCATGAGCGACCACAACCCCACTGTTTTAACTCTAAATCTATCTATGAATATAAAAAGGGACGAAAAAACAAAGCCCTGGGTAGAATATAATAGAAATAAGGGGATTAACATCAAATGGGAAAAAGTTGACAAAGGGTCGTTTCTAACAGACCTCATGAAAGATAATAAACTCGATATTGAGGCAGTGCTCTCTGATTCCGCCTCACCCGAAAATGTTATATGGGCTTTTATAAATTTAAATATCATTATGTCAGATAAACTAACCAAACCCAGTAAAAAAGCCCCCGAGAACCGAAGATGGTTTAATAAGACCTGTTCTGAAGCCCATAGGATCCTATGGTCTGCCTTAAAAAAGACCCCGAGGAACAAGGAGGAAATTGCAAAAGCCAGGAAAGATTATAAGAGGGTGATCGGGGAAAGGAAACAGTTTTTGAAGGACAAGGCCTGGAAAGATTTAGAAATTGCCTCAAGCCTCAAAGACTCACGTGCATTCTGGGAGGTGGAAATTCACCCCCTATGTCTGGTGACGAAATGACTAAGCTAGAAACTGTAGTGCCAGCCGAAGCATGGGTTACACATTTCTCAGATATTTTCTTACCAAAGTTAGGATTATCCAAGGGCCCAGCTGGACCGAAAATTGTTTATGATGAGAAATCTGCTAAGGCTTTAAGTGACTCAATAGAGGTGGGGGATGTCAAGTTGGCAATAGAGAACAGTCGCCCAGAGAAAGCCCCAGGTCCGGATGGAATCCCCGTTGATTTATATAAGTTTTTACCAGACTTCTGGGTCCCGCTGATAACAAATGTCCTTAAGGCAGCAATAGTAGGCCCATTAGTTAAGACCTGGAAGGAAGCCATTATAGTCCCAATTTTTAAAAAAGGGGATAAATCCCAGCCTCACTGCTACCGCCCAATTTCCCTGCTAGATAGCTCAGTCAAGATCCTGGGTAGGGTAATTTTGGCCAAATTGGAACTATGGGCACTTGAACATCAAGCCCTCTCGATATACCAGTTCGGATTTCGGCCCAGTCTGAGTACAGTAGAACAAATATTAAATCTGGCTCTAATTGTCCAAAAGTACACTAAAGCCCAAAGGGGTAGCATCCATTTAGCATTTATGGACCTAACCTGTGCTTTTGACACAGTAAACCGCTCTAAATTATGGTCCATAATGACACAAATGGGGATTGACGGAGCAATTATTGCTTTGTTAAGCAGGCTCCATGAACGCGCCTCAGTACGCTATAGTAGCGGAGGAGATTTAACAGAAGAATCCCCATCTGATAGAGGGGTAAGGCAGGGGTGAGTTCTGGCCCCTTTCCTCTTTTTACTATTTATAAATGGACTGAGAGACCAACTTTGCGCAGTGGGGAAGGATATCCCAAGATTAAATATGTGTCAAATCCCCGTATTATTATACGCTGATGATACTGTCCTGATAGCCAGGACAGCAAATGGCCTACAAACACTGCTTGACTCTTTTAATGTTTTTATGAATGACCTGGGACTAAAAGTTAATCGCACAAAATCTTTTATAATGAAATGTGGCCCGAAAAATTCTAAAACGAGGAAATTTCTATCGGGGGTGAAGAAATCAAAAAGTTCCGTATTTTACGTACCTGGGGGTACCATTTGATGTTGATTTTAATTGGAAACATGTTTTAAATATTAGAATGATGCAATTTCAGAAATCTAATGATGCCATTTTTAGATTCGCTAAAAGACTGGGTCATAAACCAGTTAAGGAGATTTTATGTATTTATAAGAGCGAGTCTCTCAGTGGTAACCTTTGGGGCTGAGGTCTGGGGACATGTAAATTGTAAATCATTACAAATAATGGAAAATAAGTTTGTAAGGAGACTTCTTTCCATGCCCCAGAGCTCCCCTGTCACTTTTGGCAATGATGAAGTAGGAATGAGCTACGTGAAAAATAATATTGCATTACAACCACTGCTGCTTTGGTTAAAAATTTGGAAGAACCCTGGGGCTACCCTCTGTAGGACAATACTAGCAGACTGCATGGGGATGGACAAAAGCCTAGATATACAATGGTTAAGATATGTCAAAATGATTTTTACTAAAATGGGTATCACAGAATATTAGACAAATCCTGACTCCCTAAAGAATGTATCATCTGCCTCTATTAAATCTCTCTATCACCAAAGTCATCAGTGGACAGATACTACTTGTAAAATGCCTAATCATCTAGAGCCTTTCTCCCGGCCACAAAGAGAACCCGCACTTTATCTACAAATTGATTTAAATGAAAAGCGGAAATTTTTGCTGACTAGGTTGCGATTAAAAATAATTCATTACCTAGTCTCTTTCCCCACCCGAGGCACATGGTTTGCATCACTCCCAGTATGCCCCTGTGATAGTCGTTCATGTCAAAGCACTATGCACTTTATTTTATTCTGTAGTTTTTATACCCCCCAGAGGAAACAATTTATTCGACCACTTTTACTTGCTGCTGGGATTAGAAACCACGAACTGACAATGGAATATCTACTTTCGTTAGAATCAACTGAAATCATATATTGTCTTTTAAACTATTTTTTTTACAGCTTTTAAGATTCGTAGCGAATATTAATTACTGTTCAAAAAAATGTTTAATCTTTGTGTATGTGGACCTGCTGGCTTTTAAAGTTTTAACTATAAATATATATGTGCAATCTTTTAAGGCTCTTCCAAGAGTCAAATAAAGTATTTTCTGATCTGATCTGAGTAGGTGTGTGAATAGCTCTAAGGGTGACTGACTCAGTGTGTGAGTGGCTGTATGGGTATATGAGTGGATATGTCAGTGGCAGTATTAATGAGTGAGTGGATGTATGAGTGGCTGCATGGGTGAGTGAGTGGATGTGTGTGTTGATCTATGAGTGTGTGAGTGGGTGTGTCAGAGATTCTGTGGATGATGTCACAGTGTTGTCATCAGTGATGTCATTTGAGATGTCACCAGTGATGTCATCAGTGATGTCACTGACCATGTCATGAGTGATGTAATATGTGAGGTCATAAACAGTGGCAGAAGCTAGTTACCCTAGGAAAAAGTTTTTTGCTGTGCTAATAATTTAGACCGCCAGTAGATAACATATATATATATACATATAAATGTTTTTAAAACACAAGCGTGGGCTCCCGCGTTTGCTTTAAAATAACCCCAGGGTGGGCCACGTCCCGGGGGTATGAAGCCTCACTATAACGTCTCTGTAATATATATATATATAACACACCAGTCCCGGTCAGTTCCGAGGCTGTCTCGTGGGCGGTCCGAGTTTGGGCTACCGGGTAACCCTCCAAATATAAAATCTCTCCTCCACTGTTAGCAGGAAATACTCGGACACTCCAATTTTAATGACACCAAACGACGCGTTTCAGCATTACGCCTTGCTCATGGTCATGCTACATGACCGTGAGCAAGGCGTAATGCCGAAAAGCGTCGTTTGGTGTCATTAAAACTTAATCTAAGCATGCTGGAGTGTCCGAGTAATTCCTGCTAACAGTGGAGGAGAGATTTTATATATATATATATATATATATATATATATATATATATATATATATAGATAGATAGATAGATAGATAGATAGATATAGATATAGATATATACCTATATATATATATATATATATGTATTCACTGAAAAGACAAAGGTTACAAAGACGTTATAGTTAGGCTTCATGCCCCAGGGACCTGGCCCACCCGGGGGTTATTCTAAAGCAAGCGTGGGAGCCCTAGCTTACTTTTTTTTAAAATGTTGCAGTGGAGTCATGGATCACCTGTGAGTCCACAGCAAAATTTAAAAGAAATGTTTTTTACTCCCACGGGGTCCCTGAAGGACCCCCCACCATATCTGGGGGGTCAGGGTATTCCTACCCTGCCCCATTTTCTTTATTTTTCACTTTCTTTCTGGGACTCAGCTTCAATCCGAGTCCCACGATGGCTGCCAACACTTCCTGGTTGAAGTGTTGGCAGCCAATCAAATTTTAGTAGGATCCGCAAGTCTTCTGCAAGGAATAGCGACCCCAGATAGCTATGTTTTGAAGTTAGATATCTCAAAAACTAATGAACAGATTTACACCAAATCCTAAAAAGCACACTTTCTGGACCAATATGTAGCTTTCTGCCAAATTTGGTGTAATTCCATTGAGCAGTTTGGGCTGTAGTCATGTTCAAAAAATGAAAAATTCCCTTTGACATAACATGGGCAAAATGGGTTTTAGGACCCCACTTTTTTCTCGGCCCCCACTTAACAGATCACCTTGAAACTTCCAACACAGCAGCTGAACCAAAATGGGGAAGTTTTGTGAAAATTTCGTAGAGATTCGTCAAACAGCGCCAAAGTTATTGGCAAAACAAAAAAAAACGCTTTTCCTATGGAAACTTTGGTCCTAACTATAACTACCTACTGGCGATCCCCAGAAGGTAAAATATTTATTCACTGAAAAAAGGTTACAGGGAGGGTAAAGTTAGGCTCAGATTTCAAACGCACAAAACCAGAAAATTTAGCAGTTATAGTCAGCTGTGCTAACTATAACTCACGCCACCGCAATGCACTATGTGACCACACATATTACATCACTCATGACATGGTAAGTGACATCACGGATGACATCTCAAATGACATCACTAATGACATCATCCAGTGACTGTGAGTGTTTTAAAAATGTTTATGAGTGTTAAATAGATATACCAAGGTGTATTGATGAATCAGTGGGTGTGTGAGTGCCTGTATGGATGATTCAGTGGGTGCATGACTGACTGTATAAGTGAGTGATTAGGTGTCTCAGGGAGTGTATGGGTGAGTGACTTGTTGTGTGAATGTCTGTATCTGTTTGTCAGTTGGTATCCAAGTGGTTGTATAGGTGTGTGAGTGGGTATGTGAGTTTCTGTATGGGTGAGTGATTGGCTGTCTGAGTACATGCATGGGTGTCTCAATGTCTGTGTGGGTGAGTGAGGGGGTGTGTAACTGCCTGTATGGATGAGTGCATGGGTGAGTCAGTGGCTCTATGGGTTAGTGAGTGTGTGTTTAAGGGGCTGTATGGGTGAGTGAGTGTGTATATGGCTGTGTCAATGAGTGAATGGATGTGTCAGTGGTATATGGGTGAGTAACTGGATATGTGAAAGGCAGTATAGGTGAGATTTGGAGTATATGAGTGACTGTATGTGTGACTGAGTGATTGCGAGAGTAGCCATATGATTGAGTGTGTGCTTGTGTCAGTGACTGTATAGGTGAGTGAGTATGTGTTAGTATCTGTATGAATAAATGAGTGGGTGTGTGTATAAGTGTATAGGTGAGTAAATGGCTGTGTGATTGACTCTAAGGTGAGTCAGTAGATGTGTGAGTAGCTCTATGAGTGAATGTCTGTCTGTGAGTGGCTGTATGGGTGTATGAGTGGATATATCAATGGCTATATTAGTGAGTGAGTTGGTGTATGTGTGCCTGTATGGGTTTCTGAGTGGCTGTGTCTGTAGACCTATGAATCATTGAGTGGGTGTGTAAGTACAGGTATGGGTGTGTCAATAGTTTTGAGAATGCTAGTGTGGAAGTTGGAGTGGGTTATATTGGGATGTGAGTGGGTGCATCAGAGATTCTGTGGATGTCATCTGTGATGTCATTTGAGATGTCATCAGTGAGGTCATCAGTAATGTAACTGACCATGTCATGAGTGATGTAATATGTGAGGTCACAAGCAGTGCATTTTGGGGGCGCAAGTTATAGTTAACTCAGCTAACTATAACTGCTAAATTTCTCCGGTTTTGTGCGTGTGAAATATGAGCCAAACTATAACGTTGCTGTAACCTTGGTTTTTTTCAGTGAATATTTAAGTTTTTTTAATTCTATTTCCTAACTATAACAGCCCTGTAGCCTTTGTTTTTTTCAGTGAATTTCTAAGGTTTTTTAAATGCTAATTCCTAACTATAATTTCTATGTTTTTTTAAGTAGCAATGGTGTTTTCTGAATGGTGTGGGGAGGGGGCGGGGCCTCTGACCAGCTCTCAGGAATCCCGCTGTGCAGGACTTACAGAAAGTACCAGGAGGGCTTCTTGGTGCCCAAGGTCCCTTAGCATCCAAGAGAACTTCATTCCCCTACCAGTAGTGTGCCAGGAGACGTGTTTGCAGAGTGGGCCATAGAGGGGGCATGGCCTCCGAAGACCTCTTAGCAAACTGACTGTGTGGGACTTGCTGGTGGTAACAGGAGGGGTAGTTTTCCCCCAACAACCCTCAATAGCCAAGGGCACTTCATCTCTTAACTAGTACTGTGCCAGGAGACGCGTTTGCAGAGTGGTAGAGAAAGGACGTCCTTGATGATTGCACAGGTAGTGCCTGTATGATTCTATGAGTGCCATTGCCAAGGACACACTGTGAATACTGGGTGTTTTTGACAAAGTGTAAAACACATATGTAGACATATCTTACATAAAGTTTCACTGTAGCTATTTAGTAAGATCTTAATTTAACTTTCCCCATTGTATACATTTGTCGAAATAACTACATAAAAAATGCATTTTCCTTCTTCACAGCAACACCGAAGGTCGCAATGACATCAGTAGTCACAAATACAAATGACAAAATGTAAAACAGATATTTAAACATATTTTACACAACGTTTGAGCCTAGCTGTTTAGTAACATAATTGTTTAACTTTATTTTAACAACACATTTACCAAAAATAAAAATTTCAAGAAATAACTTTCAATATCTGAACTCACGAATAGAACATAACTACAAAACACCCATAAAACTACCCATTCTTACCCAAACTCAACAGGAATCAAAAACTGCTCCAAAACTAGTACAATGCACACTCTGTGAAAAGATCTACTCTAGAGAGACGAATAAAAATATTTATGTGGGATGACGTCTATGGTGTATCATCTTAAAACCTAACATAGAAAACATCTCTAACTGGCAATCAAGTAGAGCGAAGCTGGAGGACCATCTACATCAGTGGCACCAGCAACAACAATTCCCGGCAAAAAAGTCCCTTCAGAGGTGCAGACTACTGCAACAGATATGGCTGAATGGCCACGTATTGCATGGACTGTACTGTTGTTATAACTGCAGGTGAGCAGTGTGTTACAGCTAGTCACAATGCTGGAAAGATCATACATGCTAATTTCTTTCCCCTTTTATATTTTTTGCACATTTCTCAGTGCACATTTTTCAAATTCTTCCTGTCCCAGTTGCCTTTTTTGTTACCATAAAAAAGAACAAACATTTTTACAACTTTACAAAATCAAAAAAAAAAAATCAAAAGCAAAACAGAAAATCATATCATTGGGAAATAAAGGAATGTCATTGGATAATACACTTTTCTATTAATCAATAAGAAGAGCATGCCATTTATCTATCTGGAAAATTCTTTAAGAGGAGTTCATAGTGAGCAGGCGTGCGCAATGCACAATATGTCATAAGGCATTGTCAAGGGGTACAACTAAAGAATATTCTTGCAGGACTACGTCCATGCTTTACCATCTAAAAACATATCAAAGCAATAGTGTAAAAGCACCAAGAAAGCAATGCAAGGCTCTCAACTTCAATAGCAGCCACAGCAACACCAGGGCAGAGAGTCCATTCAGAAGTCTAATCTCAACTTCAAGATTTGGATCCACAGTTTTCCTGGATGGCATCATACTGCATGGATTGTGGAGTTTTAGTGAGTGCTGGAGAGCAGTCCATAACGGCCCTTCGCAATGCTGCAAAGAATCATAAATGTTGATTTTTTTTTATTTTTGTCCCTTAATAGTTTTCTACCGTAGCAGGCATTTTATTATCTTACAAAATGAGTATTTAATATCTATGTGTTGTTCATTTTATTATCTTCTAATTTATTTATTGTAACACTACTTACATATAGCTTGCCGTATCGACAAGTCAAAGTGTTCCTCTACAAATAAACACACAGCTAACTTTTGCCAGTTATCATTATTTAATTTTTCACTTTTAATATATATAAGTCAACAGTCTGTGTTTAAATCTTCTAGTAAGTGCATTGACAACATATACAAACTGGCTTGGCAGTTCGGTCTGGACTGTTCCCATGAGGCACAGGGTCAAGACTGATTTGCATATAGCTGGGTCTGAACTGGGGTGGCGAAGTGAGCTAAAGAATAATGGTGGATTCAACCCAGATCTGTGACTGGGGATGAGTGTGTGAAAAGTTTCAGCGCTCCATCCATCATCTCCTTGTGTTTGCTTTATTCGCCCTCAGTTGGCAGGGTATGCCCAGATGTGGGTCCCTTGCTCACTTTGCCAGTGGATTCAAGCTAGCCTGGCTGATGAGGGGTGTTACCCCGAAACCGGTCTCAGGATGATTGTTTCCGGTCCAGGGAAGACCTGGCTTGGCAGTTCGGGCAGGACTGTTCCCATGAGGCACAGGGTCAAGACTGATTTGCATATAGCTGGGTCTGAACTGGGGTGGCAAAGTGAGCTAAAGAACGATGGTGGATTCAACCCAGATCTGTGACTGGGGGTGAGTGTGTGAAATGTTTCAGCGCTCCGTCCATCATCTCCTTGTCTTCACATATACAAACATACTCTGTTTTTTTTAGCCAACACTGTGTTACATTTTGTAATCTCTTCTTTAAAACTATCAACTGTAATATATTGAAATGATGAAAGGTGCTTTGCCACACTTTGTTTGATAAACAAGCTAGTGAGTCTCCCTGCAAATTTGTATGCTTTCTAATCTTGCAAGGATTCAATACTTGTAAAGTACTTATTTTCTGCCTTTTTAGTCTTCGCCTTGGAAAGATATGTAGAAATGTATTTAATATATCAATGGATTGCTGTTGAATACTACAAACACTACTATAATTCCATTTTTATACAGGCAGACTCCGCCTTCCTTGGACCTGTTCTCCAATAACTTGTTCTACATTTGTAGGTACCATCACCTCTTTCGCTATAGGAGTGCCATTCTTCATTTCATAACATCGTCCTCTGTAATCAATAGCATGAACTAATACATTTACCTGTACATAGCTTTCTTCATTAAAGAAAGACTCTGTACTAGAAGTATGTATACATTCTCTACTAAAAACTGTACAAAAGTTACTTCTATTCACTAATATTTTTTCTGGTTTTGTCTCCCCATGCACAATACCATTTTGTCAAGAGTCTTCATTCTATTTATAATCAAAATGAAAAGCTTCACCTTCAAAAGCAAGGGCCTTATCAACTACTCTCTCAATGTGTTCTTTCTGTTTTAGTGCCTCTCTCATTTTTCTACACTTTTTCATAGTTCTCAGTAGATTTATAACTACTCTAACATGAAACATCCTGGCTCTGATTTCCTTAAACTGCTTCTGTCTCCTTTTAAAGTATGTCCATCCTTGCAGTTCTTGTTATATATATTTTGTCCACTGTCATTCTTTCTTATAGCCTGAATTTTATTTTCAGTATTTTTCAATCTTTGGAAATGTCCACATATTTTTTAAGAAATGGCTTTGTCCTCTTACCAGTAGCTCTTTTTTCTTTCACCACTTTTTCTTCATTTTGCCCCTTTTGTGTCTCAATTCTGCATAGATACTGTAGTTGCTTCTGTTCCAAGCTTTTGTAGGCAGGCTGTCTGTAGTTATGCAGATATTGTTCTGTAAAAAAAAAATTATATTTGAATATTTATTCTAGCCAACGTACCAACTACTTTACTACTGGCTTACACATAATGCAAAACAAAGTTTTATGTTATGTTGTAGTTTTAGATCTACAGATGAACCTAGCTACATAACTACAAGCACTTACTTCAATTTACTAAACCCAAACCAAAACAAAACTTAATGTATTAGTTATCTTTTAATATTACAGCACCCTCTCCTACAACACAGCTGCACTATATCTCAGTACTCACTTACACACGGTAAAAAACCACTTTCTGCCTTTTGTAGTAAATTTTTAAATAAACATCAATCAAAGTGAAAAAGTACATACAGTGTCTCAATACTCTAAATCCGAAAACAAAACATAAGATCGATTTCTGTGCCTCTCTACCACTGTGTCCCTGGTAGATTTAGTGTTTCAGTACTTTTCTACTTAAATGTGTCAGATTTATATTTTGAGAAACACTGCATATAAAAAGCTGCACATTAATCTGTATCACAGCATATAGCTATCTAAATCTTCTGAGTACATGCAAACAGTGTGTGACATGTTACATATATAATTCACCAGATGGTTCTAAAAAATTACATATTTCTCACTAAAACTTGTAAATACATGTGTTTGTGGTTGTGTACAACAATACTCCCTGGATAATTGGATGAGTGCATAGATAGTGCCTATGCAATTCCCTCAGAATATAGGTAGTGTCTGCATGATTCGGGAGTGGCGCCGCTGCCGTGCTGTGAACTGCCGGATCCAGGCCCCCAGAGGCAGAGCCAGCATTAGAGACTGCAGATATAGCAGAACGGACTACGGGGAGCAAACCTGGGACTGCAAGCCAGGGGGAGAAGCCCCTGAGGTAGGAGGAAGAGCGGCTAGGGCTGAGGCAAGGACCGAGGCCAGAAGTGGGCCAATAAAAGTCAGTAAGATGGTTCAGAGGGGGTTCAAAGCTGAAGGCCTGTATGTGTTTCCACCCTCGACCCCTCCTGATTATATTAAGCAACAGGCACCTCCCGTGGTAGGTGTGGAGGCCTTAGGGTGCACCCTACGAGGGGAGGGGGAGACAGGAGGGGGGAAAGGCTGACATTTTATGGAGAGAAGCAAAGGCCAGCAGACAAGATTTGACACATCGACAGGGAAGGTGTGTAGGTACACACTTCATACAAGGGCCACACAATTCCTTTCTATCCCTGAAGCAACCAACCAGGACCCCCTCCCCCCAGCAGCACAAGCTGCGCTAGCAGACCTAGGTCACCTGAGGGGCAAAAAAAGAGGAAAGGAGGGGGGGAAGGAGAAGGAGGAAAGAGCAGAACTCTATGAAGGAGTCAAGAGCCCAAGCCGTAGGGGCAGAGGTAGAGGGAAAAAGGCCTGTATATCAAGAGCGAAGATTACGCCTTCATTGAAATCCTATTACAAAGTTCTAGCTGTGCCAGCCTCAACATTAGCTCCAACGTCAGCCTCAGCTTTTGCTAGGGCAGGCGCTCCTGGCTCAGTAAAAGACAGTATGGAGATAAGTCAGCTTCAAGAGACATTGGGAGTAACCCCCCATCCCTCTCTCCCTCCCAAACTCCTCCACATTTACCTGAGCAGACTGCAGAGGAACCCAGTAGCTCCAAGACGATCCTGCAATTTGCAATTCCTACTTCAAACAGATTTACTGTACTGGAGTCACAAGAAGGAGACGATCAAGGGGACCAGTCAGCAGTAACACCAGAACCTATGCAGTGTGTCGTGAGCCCACATCATACACCTAAAACAAGCCCTAACTCCCTGGCGGACATTCTTTTAGCCCTCAAGGAGGAGATGGGAAATAGGTTTACAGTCTCAGAAAACAACCAAGTGGCGATCCAGGCCTCCTGTGTAGCATTAGCACAGAAGCTAGAAGACGTGTCCTTAAGAACAGATACTCTGGAGCAGGAAATTCCGAAGATAAAGGAGGCGCTCGATACAACCTCATTAGAAGTGAGTAGATTAACGAGGCAAAATAAAGAAATGAGGGACGATTTAGAACGCCTTGAGAATCACTTGAGGAAGAATAACTTGAGATTGATCAACGTTCCAGAGGCCCTAGAAGGATCTGACATCAGGGCCTTTGTGATCTCGCTGTTAAGAGACACAGTCCTTAAAAACTCTCCGAATATTGATTTATCTATGGAGATACAGCGGGTTCATCGGGACCCATACAAAAGGAACCCCGCAAGGCAGAAGCCGAGAAAAATTCTGATAAACTTTCTCTCATACACCGTAAAAGAAACCATTTTATCGATAGCACTTAAGGAAGGCTTACTGTCGTCTGGATCATTCTCATTCTCCATTAGATCCAATGTGTGCCACTCTACGGCTCAGAAGCAGTGGGAGATGGGCAAGCGGATGGAGGAGTTGAACAAGCTGGGTGCGAGGGTGCAATTAAAGTTTCCGGCCACACTCCGTACTATGTGGAATAACCATATGTATGTGCACCGCTCAGTGGAAGAGGTCGATGACCTGATAACCGAAATTAAGAAGGGGACAGGGAGCTAGAGAGGAGGAGCGAGAGAGTGAGGAGTGGCGGGGAGGTGGGGAAGCCCTGGAGGAGGGAAAATGTGCAAAAAAGAAAACGAGTTAACCTGCCCGGGGGGGCCGAGACCCATTAGGCTTTCAGCCTAGTATAGTAGGGAGGGTTCCACAGGGAGATGGGGGGGTTTATTGGGGCACTGGGGTAGGGAGGGGGAAGAGGGAAGAGGGGGGAGCACGGGGTGGGGAGCAGTGGGAAATAATTCAAAAAAATATTCCTCTATCACGTCAGAAAGCCTGCCCTAGGACCATCACAATAACTATAGCCCTGATCAGTACGATCCTTGGAGGGACGACTTGTTCCAATGGGAGCTAAGGTTTTAAATTTTCTCTCATGGAATGTTAATGGTTTGAGATGTATGCGCAGACAGAGATTAGTCATGAAATATTTAGAGCAGAGCTCAGCCCAAAATATGCCTAATCCAGGAAACTCATCTGGATATTTTAGAGAGCCGATCCACATTCGGGCGATATCCCTGGATAGAACTCTTTTGTATATCAGAGCATACTGTCCACTGCAAGGGGGTTGCTATCCTAATTAAACGAGGGGCTGGGTGTGTAATTAAATCTTTCAAAACAGACAATACTGGAAGGTGGATCATTGCTATGTTAGATGTTGGAGGGGTAGAGTTAGCCTGTACATTTTTCTATGGCCCAAATATAGATGACCCTACATATCTATGCAAACTACAATGGAATTTGATGGAAATAACTGCTCCTATAATAATAGGGGGAGATTTTAATGTTTTGCTTGACCCCCTGCTTGATAGATCGAATCGGAGCAGACATGTAGGGGCGCCTCGGTCCGTCAGGCTTTAAATAACATGATACACGATCTGGAACTCTCAGATGTATGGAGAGCTAAGAAGGGAAGAATTAATGGTTTTACTTTCCATAGCAGAAAATATGGTCATTTCTCAAGAATAGATTGTGTGTTGGCAGATAGATCTATTATGGATGCCATAACATCGATTAATGTGCATCCAAGCCATATATCAGACCACTCAGCTGTTGATTTTTCTTTAGTAGGAAGAAGCCATTTGCCAAGACCTAGGTGGACACTTAAGAGAGCGATGTTGACGGACCCGGGGATTGCTGGAGAGCTTAAACGTGCATGTCTCGAGTACTTTGCATTAAATATAGGGTCTACTTCTCTTGACTTTGTATGGGACGCATTTAAGGCCTCTTTGCAGGGCCCCTTACATAGTCTCATATGCACTAAGAATAGAGAGGAATCCCAAATACTTAAAACAATGGAAGACAAAGTTGGCCAATTAGAGACAAAGCTCTCCTGGCTGAACCCGGGGATGGCTGAGGCAAAGTTACGAGTGCAGAGGCAGCTGGATGAGGCTCGTCAGGAATGTAGGATGAAGTTAGACCAGAAGTGCAAAGCACAATGGTTTGCAAAATCAATGCAGAACTTTGAGTATGGGGAAAAATCAGGGGCGCTCCTAGCTTGGAAGGCTAGAGTGGACCGGTCTAGAAATCATATAAATGAACTAATAATAAATGAAAATGGAGATACATCTAATAAACCGGAGGATATGCAAGCCTGTTTACTCACCTTATTCTCTGAGCTATATAAGGAAGATATTTTCCCAAACCATGAGGCCCTTAAAATCTGGCTAAGGGAAAAATTATTACCTACTTTAACACCATACAGCCGCGATCTGCTTGACACCCCAATAACTAGAGATGAGATTCGTTTAAGCCGCGGAAAAAGTAAGAGGAATAAGGCAGCAGGCACGGACGCGCTTCCGAATGAAGTATATAAACTCCTTATAGAGGAGCTAGTCCCGATAATGGAAACCCTGTTCAACTCGATCTACCAATCAGGGGGTCAAGTCCCTAGATCCTGGAAAGAGGCAACTATTGTGCTTATCCTGAAACCCGCTAAAGACCCCTCTAGAGCAGATTCTTACAGACCAATCTCCCTGCTGAATGCAGATTATAAGATCTTCATGAGCATTTTGGCAGGGAGATTGTCTAAGATTATTCCACAACTGATCCATCCAGATCAGAAAGGATTTATCCCCAAAAGATATATTCAAGAACAGACCCAACAACTCATAGGCATTATAGATCTTGCATCCGAACGAGTCGAGCCCTTGGCCGTGGTAGCTCTGGACGCGGCCAAGGCGTTCGACAGAGTGTGTTGGGCATATCTGTGGGAAGTGTTGAGAACAATGGGTTTTGGGTCTACTTTTTTTGCGCATGTTAGAAAAATGCTACGAGGGTGCCTCAGCCAGGATATTGTTAAACGGGATCTTGACATCTAGTTTTAATATTTTGAGAGGAACAAGACAGGGATGTCCCCTGTCTCCCTTACTGTTTGACCTATATATTGAGCCATTGGCTCAGGCAATAAGATTAGATACCTCAATAATTCCTTTCAAATCTCAGTATTATAGCAGCAAGGTTGCTCTGTATGCGGACGACCTGCTGTTATACACTGCAGACCCTGTTGTGGCAATACCAAGGGCTGAACGGTTACTAGAGGAGTTTGGATCTCTATCGGGCTATTTAGTTAATACATCTAAAACCGAGGTGATGTGCTGGAATATACAGGATTGGGAGGGGGATGTCAGCCAGGATTTTAAATACCTGGGCATCATTATTGTTAAAGAAATAAATAAGATCCCACAGATGAATCTAAAAAGGGTTGTAAAAGAAATTGATCGACTGTTAGCAAGGTGGAAAAACCTTCCTCTAACCATCTATGGAAGGGTCAACCTAATTAAAATGGTTATACTTCCCAAGCTAACCTATTTGTTCAATGCCATCCCCCTCGGTTTTCCCAAGTCAGACATCAGCAAAATCCAGGGGAAGATTGTAAGTTTTATATGGGCTTATAAGGGTGCGAGGCTGGCATGGAAGAAGCTAAGACGAAGGCTCATTAAAGGAGGTCTGGCTCTTCCCGATATCAATTGGTACCGTGTAGCTTTTCAGTTAAAAAACATTCGGATGTTGCTTGGTAAGGCTGACGACTCAACCTGGGGGAGACTCCTGGGCGAAATGATGAGGCAGGAGGGTGAGGATGGTTTTTTGTATAAATACAGGGCCCCTAGGTATTTCAAAAAGGTGCGTTTAAAAATACTGAAGTCTGCCCTCTATTTATGGTATAAAGTTAGGAGCAGGTGGGGACTAGGGTATTATTCAGACTTTGCCCCAATTTGGGAATCTCCGGGGACCCCGTTATGTCTGAAAGATAGCCTCAGTATACCAATTAGAAGGGCAGGCATTATGAAATGGTCAGACTTGATATCATCGGATGGCGTTCACCCATGGGAGGTTTTAAGAGCAAAGATAGGGAATGATTTTTCTAGGTTTAAATACATCCAATTAACCTCTTGGCTCAAGTCCGAAAAGAAAGAAACTGGCAGTGACTGGGAGTTGGAGCTCTCTCTGCAAGATGTTAATCTTAAAAAGAAGTAGATATCCAACTGGTATGAGAAGCTCCTGGAGGCAGATGAGAAGGAGTTCCCACCGCAACACTCAGTCTGGAATGGGGCCCCCCCTAGACTGTGATATAGAGGCAGTGTGGGAATACTCCCTGAGGCTCCTATATAAATTTGTAAAACCAGCAAACCTGAAAAAAAATCATTTCTTTACCATAAATCGCCTTGATTGCACACCGGCCAAGATAGCAAAGTTTGCCCCTACCCATCCCCCCAAGTGCCCTAGGTGCAATTCTATAGGAGCCAATGATGTGCATATATTCTTCGAATGTCCGAAGCTGAGAGACTATTGGGGTGGAATCGAGAATGCTCTTAGGGGGATACTCGGCAGAGAAATAACCCTGAACTTGGCACTTGTTTTATTTGGAGAAGATGGTATAATTAGTAAGAGGCTGAAGAATGCACATAGAGGGCTGTTGCTATATCTGATCCTGATAGCCCGGAGACAAATCTGCATAAAATGGAGGGATCCCCTGCCCCCAAAGGTGGAAGATTGGGTTAAGACAGCCAGCCGAATTGCCCGTTTGGATCAGGCAGGGGGGAAGGAGAATAACCTTAATATCTGGCTAGACTTTTTGATATGGAGTAGAGCCTTGGGGCTCGTATTTCCCTTCTCGCTTTCTTGATCCGATGATTACACCATGGCAACAACAAAGGTGTGGGTCTGGTAAGGTTTACAGACTGAAGCGAATGCAGAGGCCGCAGGCCGCACAGGTCAGAAGGGCGGCTATACAAAGTATTGCAGACGCTTTTTGGTGATATGAGGGAAAAAAAAAAAATTACCAAAACAAAACTTAATGTATTAGTTATCTTTTAATATTATAGCACCCTCTCCTACAACACAGCTGCACCATTTCTTAGTTCTCCCTTACACACGGTAAAATACCACTTTATGCCTTTTGTAGTAAATTTTAAAATAAACATCAATCAAAGTGTAAAAGTACATACAGTGTCTCAATACTCTAAATCCGAAAACACAACATATGATCTATTTCTGTGCCTCTCTACCACTGTGTCCCTGGTAGATTTAGTGTTTCAGTACTTTTCTACTTAAATGTGTCAGATTTATATTTTGAGAAACACTGCATATAAAAAGCTGCACATTAATCTGTATCACATCATATAGCTCTCTAATTCCTCTGAGTACATGCAAACAGTGTGTGACATGTTACATATATAATTCACCAGATAATTCTAAAAAAGTACATATGTCTCACTAAAACTTGTAAATACATGTGTTTGTGGTTGTGTACAACAATACTCCCTGGATAATTGGATGAGTGCATAGATAGTGCCTATGCAATTCCCTCAGAATATAGGTAGTGCCTGCATGATTCTCTGAGTATGTAAGAACTACATCGATGGTCCCATATCTGTATAGTTAGTCCCTGTGTATTCGCATAACTATATTGCTACTATCTGGGTGATTTGGTGAACGCATGGGTGTTGCCTGTGTAGTTCAATGAGTACATAATTAATGCCTGTGTGATCGGAAGAGTGCCTGTGTAGTGCCTGGGTAAATGAATAAGTCTAGATATCACACTTGATATATAATTGCATACATGGTTCTCTAAGAGTATACATTGCTCTGGTACTCAGCGTCCACATGCATCAATAACTTTCTAAAACTGAAAACAACAATTCTCACCTTTTGAAAGCACAAAACCTATTCCTAATGGCAAACCTACATCATTTCACAAATATTTCTTCTGTCTTTAAAACATATATTCAGAATTTCTCAAGGAAAAGTTATATGCCAAGAAAAGCTACCACACAAACTCTCAAAAGACATTCTTCACTATTACCCCTCCCCAATTTTAAACAGAGCATGTTGAAATAAATGCAACATCCTCACTATATTCATGAAATTTTCAACTCCCGTGAAGAACATAGATCACCATGTGAACATATATGTGATTTCATAAAAGATATACACTTGCAGGCCATCTTTCCAAAAATATATAGTTCTCTGCATCTTTAAGTAAACTCAACAGTCTCATCGTACATATAACTATCTGCAACCAGAAAAACATATCTCACCATCTAAACATATGCAACCCGATCATATAAGTTAAAAACCACATTGGCAAACACTTCCTAATACATACCTAACAAGTATTACTACTTCATCATTTATATACAGGCACAGCACATTTTCTTATGTTTTATTCATGACTACAGTACTCCTGTTTAATAATGTGACTAAAACTACTACAACTCCCAGAATGCAAATAATATAGATGTATCTATTCTGCACATAATGCTTAGACATTTAAAACATTGTCCTTGTTAAAGGCATTGCTCATGGCAATTTTCAACAGTACTAACATCTTAAACACATACCCTCTGCCAGATACAGTTCATCTGATAATTTATTTTTTCACTTCACTGTGATACTCTTTTTAATCAAGTCAAGTACCAAACTTTATTCGATCTAAATAAATGAAACCATAAAAGCACACCAAAAGAAGTACATAAAAATACAATTAAAAAATCCCACATCATTGACAATAATACATTTTAAAATCAATTCATTTCATTTCTTTTAAATATTCATCAATCTTCATTTATATCGCACCACTTAAGTTTTGCGCATTCAATTTAAGACATAGAAAAAGAAGAGATGAAGGAGTGTAAAATGCTCAGCTCAGGGTCCGCCATACATTCCTAATCAATCTCTCATTATAATTCATAGTAACAGATTATTCAGATTTTAGTTAAAATCCATATATTATGATATATATCGTATAAAATAATAGCAAGCTAATAAAACATCATGAATCAATTAAACGCTTATCCAATATCATGCAGAATAAATCCTATCATCTATCAAAATGTTCTTTCTAGCATAAAAAGCGTTCCATAAAAAACTTGACATTCTACTGCAAATATCAATGGTGGGCAATGATTGTAGAGAAAGATACACCAGGCGGCATTGAGTAAACTGTAATGACTTTAAAAGGCTTAAGATATAGCATTTCCTCCACTTTTTATAAAATTTACAAAAAAGTAAGACATGTATGGTGCTCTGTATCATTGTGTTGTCACAGGGACAATTACCTAGGTTTGAAGAGCAATCATTGGGTTCAGGGAAGCTAACCATCTGGTGAAAAATATCCATTCTAAAACGAGTCAGGACAAATCTGTGCCTTGAGTTAGATACATGTTTGAAGTATGGCTGCATATCATGACTGGTTAAAATAAGCTGATTTCTTAGAACAGTAGGCTTTAATAATTCAGCAGTCAACCTTAAATTCTCTAAATGCCTAATGCATTTGGTTTGTAGATCTTTCCTGCTAATTGCTACTAGAGATTCAGAGTTATTAAAATAGTCTGGATGACCCAGATCTTGACGGAAACATTGTATGAATGTCAGCCATGGCATACATGTATGCAAGGATAGCAGGGTTTAAGGTGGTATAATCTGATGTCCAGACTTTGTTCCAAAGTAAAATGGGTTGAATCCTAATTAAGTCAGTAAGACACAGGGCTCCCAACTCAGCATGACAAATAAACATAGAAGCGCTTTTGGGTGTGGCAAGCAGATACCTCGAAAACTCATTTTCCACCAATTGTAGCACCTTACATTTTGCATATAATGCTATACTAATACATATAGCCTTATAAATCGTCAGTATCTCTTGGGGGGGATTTGTACCCAACTTAATGGCAAAATTTTGTAGGGCCATACAAGCACTTCTAAATAATAGTGCCCTAGACAAGACAGCGCGATTCCATGCACCTTCTTTATCAAATAGGATTCTCAGATATGAGAAATTGTTTGTAAATTCTATAGTGGTGTCCAAAATTGTAATATCGCGACAGATGGCAGTTTTCCTAACGCACTTCATTATAAATGTTTTTGATTGAATTACTAGCAAGTCAAGGTTCTGCATGAAGTTGACAAAATCATTTAGTACGGACTGCAGGGCAAGAGGGGTGCGGGCCAATAAAACGGCATCATCAGCGTAGAGGAGGGCAGGCACAGGGCGATGGCCCAACAGAGCCAAATCTTTGGGGTTTAAAGTCAGGGCTGTGCCTACTTTGTTTATGTATAGTGAAAAAAGAAAAGGTGCTAAGTCACAGTTCTGTCTCACCCACCTCTCCACACTGAAAGACTATGTACATTCTCCCGTAATCCCGTATCTGACCCTAGCTATCGAACCTGTGTACAGGTCTCTCAGAAAGGTAATGATCGGTGTCTCCACTTCCATATCGGACATAATTGTCCATAACTTAGAGTCAAAGGCGGAGGACAGATCTACAAATCCCAAATATAAGTTCCCACCCTTAATCTTAGTATAATTTCCCAATAACATACTCAGATTGAGACCCTGTTCTATTGTCCACACCCCAGTGCGGAACCCATATTGAAGATCACACAAAATACATTTTAGATTCAGCCCACTTTTGGAGCCTGTTTAAAATAATGCGGCCCGCTATCTTCACTAAGGAGTCAAGCAGTGAGATCGGCCTATAGCAGGCAGGGTTATGTCAATCTCCTTTTTTGCAGCTCAATACTATTATTGATTCCGCCCATTTGGGGAGAAAACCTATATTACAATAAGTCCTTAAAATAACGGTTAATACGGGTCCCCACAGAGCACTATTGGCTTTATACAGGTCCACTGGAATAGCGTCAGGGCTAGGTGCCTTTCCACCTTTACTAGCATTTATTGCACTGTTAACTTCTGCCAAACTAAATGGAGTGATTGTGGTAGTTTGTCTGGGAGCTATATTATCATTAGGGTTAAGTGCCTGGACAGAATCCAATGTAAATGTTGGGAGAGAATAAATGCCAGAAAGTGTTTTATCCAGTCATCCTCTGGTATCGCAACCACGATCCCCGGGCCAACATCCTCTCTTAGTGGGGCGGAATTGGCTGCCTACCAAAATGCATTGTTATCATTATTAATACTTGCTTCATGTAGAGCATCCTATGCCTGTTCTTTTAGCCGTGCTTTCCTTTGTTTGTTTGTAGGCTAATCTACAAGACTGGACCTCAACTCTACACCTTGGGTTCTTGTGTAGTGTATCCTTTAGCCTCTTATTAGCCTTAGTGCAAAGTGGGTCAAACCATCCGCTTCTCTCCTTTTTGATTTTTCTAGTAATATGGAGGCTCTTTTTCACACCCTGCGTAATTGCCAGAAAGGCACTAATGATCTCCGTGGGCTGTGAAGTATCATCTAGACAGATCTCAAAGGCTTCCCCTTTGCTGCAAATTAGTTGTTTTAAAAACCCCACAGGGATGATCTGTTGCCACTGCAGGGAATAACCATTGAGAGTAGCTAGCTTGAGTTCTCCAGTGTGGACCGAGCTGTAAATATGCTGTTTCCTAGATAGTAACAAGGATGAGTTTTGTACAGACTGCGGAAAATGATCACTTAGTGGGATGGAATGAGTGTGAAAGTTAAAAGCATGGGTAGCAGAATTGTTCGATAATAAGACATAATCAATTATACTGTTGGCATTTCTCCCATTAAAAGTACATCTAAATGTGGCATATGGGGATGAAATTTCATTCGAGAATGATAAATCAAATTTATATATGAGTTCATTTAATTTATCTCCATATCGGTTATGAATGAAATATGTTTGGCCACGTCATCTAAATTAATCATACCACATGTTTTTTCGGAGGCTAAGCTGCATAATTGGATGTTAAAACTAACCCCTCACAAAATTGAGAGGTTCTTCCTGCAGCTTTTATCCAGACATTCCACATCCTCATCCAGTTTATGTAGGTTTTTTATTATATCACAGCTTGAAGTGTTATTATACAGATTAATCACTGCTAGCCTAGTCAGGCCTGAGCCTTCGCAAACAATTACTTGATAGTAAGGATTAACTAATTCTTTGGTTATTCTTACAGATTGTAAGTTATTAGCAACAAAAATACATAGGCCACCTTTTGATCTACCACGTGATGTAAAAACGGCAGGGACATAGTATGTTCTAAACCCATTCATGTGCAAAGGTTCCGTGAGCCCAGTCTCTTGGAGACAAATAAAGTTAAAGCCCCCGACAAATTCTAACCATTCTGGATTATTAATTTTGTTCCGGAGACCTTCCACGTTCCAAAACGAAAATCCAATGTTATCAGGAGAGATGTCGGGACAATTCTCAGCACAATTAATTAGCGTGGTATCTGTGATGGAGTCAATGGTTGGCTGTATAGGGAAAGCAGTTAGCAAAGTAGTTAACCCGCTTAGTTCTTGAATAAGTGTCCCATTTTCAGAGTTAAACGGAGCAATATCAAACTCTGGACCCCCCTCAGGACCCCCCCAAATGGTCCACGTCAAGTCAGTCTACCCATCAAGATTTGATAGATCCTAAAACCGATTAAATGTTGGAACGTTATAAATTGGATAGGTCGATAGTATTAGAATGCGTTGAGACTTTGGTCGATTGAGGTCCCCAGGCAAGCTCGGTTGATAGAAATAGCCTAAGAGAAAAGCAAAAGTGGCATTTATAGATACGTGTGTGGCCCTGGTTCTGTTCCCAATAGCCTCCCCCACTCTTGGTGTTTTGAAAGACAGAACAACACAGTCTCCTGGCATAGTTTTCTGTATCCTACCCACTCGTTTAATTTGCCTTACCATCTTCATGTCCTCGAATAGATGTTCAGTTAAACCTGATCTGACCCCTAACCAATTTAATGCCTTATTTCTAAGAGAAGTCCACGATTCCATACTCTGAGGAGGTAAGATAGGGTTATTTGTCAAAACAATTATATATGGGGTGACGGCCGGAGGGAGATCTAAAAAATAAGTTGTCTGCGATAATGGGGCTTGTATGGGTCTAATGTTAGCTAACAGAAGCATAGCATTACCTGGTTTTTGCCCTACTGACAGGCCTATCCCAGGATAGGCAAAAGGCAGTGTATTTTGAGTACTCTATTTGCATGTTTGCATTGCCTCTGTGTACTATTTGTGTGCGGGTTATGACTAAGTGCTGCATTCCCAATGATGTCTCCTGATGTTTGAGTATTCAGTAAATCCAGACAAGTAGTGCATTTAGTATCCAGGTGTTTTAGGTGACTGTTGATAGATTCTAAGGAGACTTTCACGAATTGTTCAAAAGAGTTGACTGCTATACATAGTAAGTCAAGTTTTTGATTATTTAGATCACTGCTCTCTTGAGTAGTTTCAACACTTGTCGCCATTAACCTACTAGGAGTCTTATGTTAGAGTTTGGTTCGTTTATTCCGCATTACCTCTTTATTTACAGAGCTAGTTCTGGGTCATACACAAGTCTTTTTTATGCGTTTAGGGGGAAGAGGAGAGTCTGAGTTGGATAGATTTATGGTTTTGGGTATATGCTGAATACACCCATTTGCACCCTTGTCAATCACTGTGGTTCTACCTTTACCACTGATTTTAGTTTTTTTTTACATTATTAACGGGGCACTGTACCATAGTCATGGGGGCCATTATTTTATCTCCACAAACTAACAGCGACACCTCAACAGAGGAAATCTGTTTCTCTATAGCCCCCATAGTTCCTGATATATATTTTAATAGTGAGGTCTGTGTCTGAGATTTTTCTGGAGTTTTGGGCCTTCCGGGATCACCTATAAGTTTCCTTTTGCCCATACTTGATTTGGAATGAAGTAAACAAGCTAAATAAATGTATGCATGCACAGTATAAATAAGAACGAACATGCAGGGACAATAAGGATTGGAATATAGTAATTATAAAATAATTACTCAGCTCCCCCTTTCCTCTTAAAAAGCACTTAAAGACACCACACAGCACGACACCATGCAAAGGTCCTCTAGTAGATAAATAATAGATTTCCTGGTATCTTGTCATCCCCTTTTACAGCACAGAGTTTTTTTTTCTCTCACCCCTTTCTAGTTATCTAAGTTCTAGCTCCACTCAGTTCAGTTCCAGCTGGGGTTTAGGCTTAGGGTTACTTAGTGTGGGACTTTTCTTTAATCAGATGTAGTGGATGTAATAGATGTAAGGTCGTGAAGAATGGCAGTCCAACCCACCTAAGCCGAGCTGCGAAGGTTCTTTCAAAAGGAAAAAGGAAAAACTGCAAGTTGCTTCTATGGCATACAAAGTACCTTTGTTCCTGCAGCGTCGCAGCTGTTACGGCGATGGAGTTACCGTTTTCTCCAAAACGTTTCTTATGTCTCAACGAGGTCCCCTGACTAGAAGTGATCAACCACCTCTTAGCTTTTTCACCAGGCGATGATTCCTTTCAGAGCTTACCCTAGGTCAGAGAACCAAGAGGTGGGGCCCAGCCTCCTCCGGTCTCTGACGAGTGCGGACGGGCCGACCTTTGACCCGGGCTTCGCCCAGGAACGCCCATGTGCGTCCCGTGCTGCGGGAGACTAACATCCCCTTTGTAGTTGCAAGAGGGCTCCTCCCGCCTCCCTCAGGTGAGCAGTGTACACTGGGGGACCGAGTCCCACCCCAGCAGGTAAGGAACAGCAGGTGGCAGGAAAGCGAAGGCAAAAGGCGTCCCACGCTGTGGGAGACTAACAGCTCCTTTGTAGCTGCAGGAGGGCTCCTCCCTCAGGAGAGCGGTGTACGCTGGGGGACCGAGTCCCACCCCAGCAACAGCCCAGCAGGTAAGGAACAGCAGGTGGCAGGAAAGTAAAGGAAAAAGGTGTCCCACGCTGTGGGAGACTAATAGTGCCTTTGTAGCTGCAGGAGGGCTCCTCCCTCAGGAGAGCGGTGTACGCTGGGGGACTGAGTCCCACCCCAGCAACAGCCCAGCAGGTAAGGAACAGCAGGCGGCAGGAAAGCGAAGGCAAATGGCGGCTCGCGCTGCAGGAGGCTAACAGCGCCTTTGTAGCTGCAGGAAGGCTCCTCCCTTAGGAGAGCGGTATACGCTGGGGGACTGAGTCCCACCCCAGCAACAGCCCAGCAGATAAGGAACAGCAGGCAGCAGGAAAGCGAAGGCAAAAGGTGTCCCACGCTGCGGGAGACTAACAGCGCCTTTGTAGCTGCAGGAGGGCTCCTCCCTCAGGAGAGCGGTGTACGCTGGTGGACCGAGTCCCACCCCAGCAACAGCCCAGCAGGTAAGGAACAGCAGGTGGCAGGAAAGCGAAGGGAAAAGGCGTCCCGCGGTGTGGGAGACTAACAGTGCCTTTGTATCTGCAGGAGGGCTCCTCCCTCAGGAGAGCGGTATACGCTGGGGGACTGAGTCCCACCCCAGCAACAGCCCAGCAGGTAAGGAACAGCAGGCAGCAGGAAAGCGAAGGCAAAAGGTGTCCCACGCTGCGGGAGACTAACAGCGCCTTTGTAGCTGCAGAAGGGCTCCTCCCTCAGGAGAGCGGTGTACGCTGGTGGACCGAGTCCCACCCCAGCAACAGCCCAGCAGGTAAGAAACAGCAGGTGGCAGGAAAGCGAAGGGAAAAGGCGTCCCGCGCTGTGGGAGACTAACAGCGCCTTTGTATCTGCAGGAGGGCTCCTCCCTCAGGAGAGCGATGTACGCTGGGGGACTGAGTCCCACCCCAGCAACAGCCCAGCAGGTAAGAAACAGCAGGCAGCAGGAAAGCGAAGGCAAAAGGCGTCCCACGCTGCGGGAGACTAACAGCGCCTTTGTAGCTGCAGGAGGGCTCCTCCCTCAGGAGAGCGGTGTATGCTGGGGGACCGAGTCCCACCCCAGCAACAGCCCAGCAGGTAAGGAACAGCAGGCATCAGGAAAGCGAAGGCAAAAGGTGTCCCGCACTGCGGGAGACTAACCGCCTTTGTAGCTGCAGGAGGGCTACTCCCTTGGGAAGAGCAGTGTACATTGGGGGACTGAGTCCCACCCCAGCAACAGCCCAGCAGGTAAGGAACAGCAGGCGGCAGGAAAGTGAAGGCAAAAGATGGCCCGCGCCGCGGGAGACAAACAGCGCCTTTGTAGCTGCAGTAGGGCTCCTCCCTCAGGAGAGCGGTGTATGCTGGGGGACCGAGTCCCACACCAGCAACAGTCCAGCAGGTAAGGAACAGCAGGCTGCAGGAAAGCGAAGGGAAAAGGCATCCCACGCTGCGGGAGACTAACAGCGCCTTTGTATCTGCAGGAGGGCACCTCCCTCAGGAGAGCGATGTACGCTGGGGGACCGAGTCCCACCCCAGCAACAGCCCAGCAGGTAAGGAACAGCAGGCAGCAGGAAAGCGAAGACAAAATGCGGCCCGCACTGCGGGAGACTAACAGCGCCTTTGTAGCTGCAGGAGGGCTCCTCCCTCAGGAGAGCTGTGTAAGCTGGAGGACTGAGTCCCACCCCAGCAACAGCCCAGCAGGTAAGGAACAGCTGGCGGCAGGAAAGCGAAGGCAAAAGGCGTCCCGCGCTGCGGGAGACTAACAGCTCCTTTGTAGCTGCAGGAGTGCTCCTCCCTCAGGAGAGCGGTGTACGCTGGGGGACCGAGTCCCACCCCAGCAACAGCCCAGCAGGTAAGGAACAGCAGGCAGCAGGAAAGCAAAGGCAAAAGGCATCTTTTTAATCAAACTCCCATATACATCTTCATTTCTAATGTATATTTTTTATATAATTAAAAATGTATATACATACCAGTGAATTGAGTTCATAGATTAAATTGTTGTTTTAGCTCTTTCTGGATAGTCTTGACACTGTTAAGATTTGTTAAAACTAAGCACAAGAATGGTACACCACTCTCATAGAAAGCAACTCTAAAATAGCAAACTCTTCAACTTTCCACTCTATCATCATTAAAAAGGCAGCAAATTAAATAATGTCTTTTATTTTAGACTACTGCATCTCCACTTGTAAATGGTTAGCGTCTTTTAACCCTTTCCCTCTCTTTCAAAACGAGCTTCATGTCGGCACTTTTCCGCAATGTTTTCACAATGATCGTGGATGCAAAAAAAACGGGAGGTCAAACCTATAGCTAGCTTCATTTTTTTAAATTTAAATACTGAACAACAGTTTATTACATAGTCCTGAGTTGGAAACTAAAGCTTGCCATTACTTAAATTGTGTCGTCACTCCTCAACTTAAAAAAAATGTATGTCTCTTTAACACCCTTCCCCCAAATGTACTCTTAGTTCAGTGTACCTAGTAACCCAGTGGAACCAGTACGTCACAAATTCACAGTACATTCTAGAAGGAACATGCTACTTCCAAATAAGATACAGCAGGTGTGTTTTACTCCACAGATTCAAAAGCATATCCATGTCTGTATTACGTTTCTTCTTTTTAAACAACAGCCAATAATAAGACTTCTTGCTAAGGCATCCAACACACTACCTAATTTTAATCACTTTCATGCTGACAGCATCCAATGAAATATATCTTTTTTTTTAACACCTCCATTTTAACTGCTTTTCCTTTGGAAAACTACCTAATTGAGCTCCAGCCTTCTCCTGATTACTATTGCTCCTTCCCTTCAAAATGCTTAGAGTATGGATTTCTGGCCACAGCTATATCTATTGGGCTAAAGAGGATGCAAAAAAAGAGGTATTGACAGGGACTTGAGTTTGCCAAATGTGCAGATGACTTGGTTTGGCCAGAGAGGGTTAAAGTTTCATCAGTTGCTGGCTTTGGTTAAATCCATTGTGGATTCCCAAGCTCCTCGCCTCATGATTGTGCACTGTGGTGGCAATGACCTAGGCACATTGACTGGGGTAAGGCTTGAAATTCTAATGAAAGAAACCTTTGCAAAACTGATGTCGTTTTTCCCTCACACTGTCTTGGTGTACTCTAATATATGCCAAAGACAGAAATGGAAGTGGTCAAATCAATTCTGTCCACAGATTGACAAAGCCAGGAAACATGTTAATAAAACTGTTTCTGCATTCCTCAGAGACCATTGCATGGGCTGTATCTATAACAACAATCTGCGTTTTGACATGCATGGAATTTATAGAAATGATGGGGTGCACTTTACAGATGAAGGCAACAGGGTGTTTCCAAGTAACCTGAAACTCTGCATATGGTCTTATGTGTAGCAGCTATATACACACAACCAACACAACGGCTCTTGTCAGAGCCACCCTAATACCCGCAATATTGTGAAGTTTTTTTCTAAAGGTTTTTTTTTGTTTTTGACAATCTTCGCGACAATGTCACGATCCCCGCAGATACGTCAAAAAAACGGAAAACAAAAGCAGATATTCAATGACCACCAACACATCCAAAAATAATATGTAAAAAAATCCATTCTTAACATTGTACTACACATATTACTATATACATACTTCTTTCAAAGCATGTTTATACTCATATTTTTGTACTTAGTTTCTTTAAAAACCATCTTTCAGACCTATTTTCCGTTTTCGCAGTTATTCAGGACGTCACGATGATGTCTTAACTGTGAAGATCACACCTTTTCCATAAAGTCTAAAACAAATATATCCACACATACTATAGTATTTTTGGCACAAGGGGTTTATTACTGTATTGTCTAAAGTTGTGTTTTTCTAGTGAGTTTCTATAAAAACCAACTCTAAGACCTATTTTTCATTTTCGCGGTGATGCCAGGAGTCGCGATGACGTTAATGCCTGCGATCACCGTGGATACATTGTGAAAAATCAAAGCAAAAGCAGGAACTCAATAGCCACCACCACCACATAAAAAATTATAGTTATATAATTAATTCTAACCATCACAGTAGATAACTCACTATATAAATAACTCTATAAAACATTTATGTGGTCGTGGCCTTGTCGCAAATATCGAACATGATTAAAAAAAACAATTTTGGACACATAACTTGTGTCACTAACACCCCCATATCTCAAACATGGGGTCAGAGTGCCTCTACTCTGACCCCATATATTATCTTTTTCAGAAATTTTCAGCCCCGATCAATAAAATGGGGGCCACAACTTTCTGTTCAGGTTCTGTCCAGCCAATCAGAGCATTTCCATTGGCGCGTGCATTTTCGATTACTCACGAAACCGTCCCAAAATATCTGCAACCAGAGATATCACTATAATTGTCGGCTTAAATTTAGCAAAAACTACTGAACAGATTTACACCAAATAGGTGAAAGGCACTTCCATGAACCAACATCTACCTCCCTGTCAAATTTGGTGTAAGTCCGTTCAGCAGTTTGGGCTGTAGCTGTGGCTAAAGGTTCCTATGAGAATTAACATTACAAACGCACCCTTATTTTGCACCCCGAATTCTCGGTCCACACTGCACGGATCATCCCCAAACTTTCCATGACAACCAGAACCTACATTGATACTTTTTTGGGAAAATTTCATGAAGATTGGTCAAACGACGCCAAAGTTATAGGCAAGTCAAAAAATGCTTTTCCTATGGAAACTATGTCTCACCTATAACCACCTACTAGCAACCACCAGTAGGTAATATACATATATATATTCACTAAAAAAACACAGGTTTCAGGGACATTATAGTTAGTCTGACATTTCACTTGTACAAAACCAGAGAAATTCAGCCGTTATAGTTAGCTGAGCTAACTATAACTCACGCCACCGCAATGCACTGCTGATGACGTCACATATTACATCTATCATGACATGGTCAGTGACATCATTGATGACATCACTGATGACATCTCAAATGACATCACTGATGACATCATCCACTTAATCTCTGATGAACCTACTCACACCCTAATATAACCTTTCATACACCCACTCCAAAATACAGACTACCATTCTCGAAACCATAGACACACCAATACCAGTTAGTACATACCCACTCACTGATTCCTAGGTCTACACACACATCCACTCACTCACCCATACAGTCACTCATACATGCAGTCACTCATCAAGACAGCCACTATTATATGCACTCATATACCCATACAGACACTCACACACCGCCACTCACCCATAGTTACTCACACACCTAGTCAGTCACCCAAAGAGTCAATCATAATGCCATTTACTCACCTATACAGTTATACACACACCACCTCACTTATTCATACAGATACTAACACATATTTACTCTCTTATACAATCACTGACACAAGCACACACTCATCCATACATCCACTCTCACAATCACTCACTCTCACATACAGTCACTTATATACTCTAACACTCACATATACTGTCATACGCATATGCAGTTACTCACACATACACCACTAAGACATCCATTCACTCACCAACACAGCCATATGCACACTCACTCACCCATACAGCCCCTTGCAGATGCACTCATGAACCCATACACCTAGTGAATCACCCACTCACACTTCCATGCAGGTAGTCACACAACACACACTCAGGCACCCATACAGGTACTCAGACAACCAATCAATAACCCATATAGACACTCATGTACCTATTCACCAACCTATGCAGCCACTTACACACCAACTGACAGACTGATACAGACATTCACACAGATTAGTCACTCACTCATACATTCACCCAGACACGTACAATCACTCACTTATATAGTCAGTCACACACTGACTGAATCATCATATATATATCACATTCTTAAACTTTTTAGAAACATCACAGTCACTGGATGATGTCATCAGTGATGTCATTTGAGATGTCATCAGTGATGTCATCAGTGATGTCACTGACCATGTCATGAGTGATGTAATATGTGACGTCATCAGCAGTGCATTGCGGGGGCGCGAGTTATAGTTAGCTGAACTAACTATAACGGCTGAATTTCTCTGGTTTTGTACGAGTGAAATGTCAGACTAACTATAACGTCCCTGAAACCTGTGTTTTTTCAGTGAATATCTAAGGTTTATTAAATGCTAATTTCTAACTATAACGTTCCTGAAACCTGTGGTTTTTTCAGTGAATTTTATATATATGTATTCAATCTCCTCTCACTCTTATAAGGAAGGAATCAGCACTCAGGTTGTAGTTTGTAAAGTATTTAATCTGCAAAGGACACGATCCACGTGTTTCGGCTCATCCGAACCTTGATAACGATACAAGACGTCATTGTAGCTTCCTTATTTAAATGTACAAATGCCTCCAGTTGCCAACATTAACAAAGGACTACATATTACATTAATCCAAAAAGCCGGCAGCCATATTGACCTGGTCACGATGCGAAAATTCAGGAATTCATACAATAAAGAAAAGAAAACAAGTGTTGATATGCACACAATGTCATTTCAGTATATCTTGCCCCGTGACCGCCGTACCTGTATGTTCGTCAATGTGACTTGTTCATAATAAACATACTTACGATTGCAAACATCAACATAAACAATGGACTACACATTACTTTAAAGTGAAAGGCTATCAGCCATATTTATCTGGGCACTTTGCGTATTATATTGGTTCTTACACGAAAGAAAAAGAAAGGGGTGTTAATATACACACACTATCCCTAAATAAAGTTCTAGCGATTATAGTTCTATTTCATTCACAGCTCATTTGAGATGTCATGAGTGATGTCATGAGTGATGTCACTGACCATGTAATGAATGATGTAATGTCTGAGGTCGTAAGCAGTGCATTGCGGGGGCGTAAGTTATAGTTAGCTCAGGTAACTATAACTGCTGAATTTCACTGGTTTTGTACGAGTGAAATCTGAGTCTAACTATAACGTCCCTGTAATCTTTGTTTTTTTCAGCGAATTTCTAGGTTTTTTTTTTAACGTTAAGTAAGATACCTATCATGATGGATCGTGGGGGGTTGGAAGCAGGGCCTGGCCTGGCATTGTGCTGCCCCCACCCAAGCTTGCTGCTCCTGCCTCCCCTCCTCCTTGCCATCCATTGTCCAAGTCCATGCCCCTGCTCCCTCCTTACAGCCCTGTGTGGCCGTTGTTCTGCCACCGGCCTTCCCGCCTTCTCTGAACAGTTAGCTTACTGCCCCATCCACTTCCTCCCTATCCTCTGTTGTCTGAATCCATGCACTAGCCTCCTCCCTCCTGCCATGCATGGTCTGATGTGCTGCCACTGCCCTCCATTTAGCATGATGTCCCAGTCCACTCCTCCTGCCCTCCATTGCCCAATTCTATGCCCCATCATTGACCTCCTGCTTAACCTCTGTGCTTAGCTTGCTGCCCCTACTCTCCTTCCCCTTGCCCTCCGATGTCTGTGTGCATGCCCCTGCTCCATCCTTTTTGCCCACCATGTTCCATGGACCTGCCCCACCTATCTACTCCGAGGGTTCTGTTGAGCTGCCACTCCCCTCCCACCTGCCTAGCATTATCAGATGACTGTAACCTGTCCCTGCCACCTCCACCCTGCCTGTCCACGCTCAATGCCCCTATCCCCTTCCTCCTGTCCTCCATGGTCCATTTTACTGCCACACCCTTCTGCCCTCCCTGGTCTGCTGTGCTGCAACTGCTCCTCCTGCCTGCCCGCGTGGTCTGTTGTGAGGCCCCTTCCCTGAGCTCTCTTGTCTGTGCCCAGCTCCTACCCCTCCCTTCTATCCTCCATGGTCCTTTGTGTATGCCCCTGCCCCCTCCTCTTGCCCATCATGGCCATTGTACTGCCACTAACACTCCCGCTTGTCATGCATGGTCTTCTGTGTTGCCATGGCCCCTCCCACCTTCCCTCTGTGGTCAGCTAGCTGCCCCTGACCCCCTCCCACCTTCTCTCCATGGTCTGTGTGTATGCCATTATAGTCTCACTGTTGCCCTCCATGGTGTGTTGTGCTTCTAGTGTCCATCCTGCCTGACCTCCATGGTCAGCTTGCTGCTCCTGCCCTGCCCCCTGTTTTCCATGTGCAAACCCCTATTCCCTCTCTCCTGGCTTGTCTGTTCCATTGTAATGCCCCTGATCATTCCCTCCTGCCCTTTATGGTCTGTTATGCTGCAGCTTTCTCTCCTGTCTGTCCATTATGGTCAGCTTGCTGCCATTGCCTCTTTCCCCTCTGTTCTCTGTTGTCCATGTGCATGGTCCTATCCCCTCCCTATTGCTTTCCATGGATTGTTGTGCTGCACTGCCATCCCCCATGCCCTGTGTGGTGTATTGTGCTGCTGCAAACCCTGATGCCTGCCCTGTAAGGTCAGTTTGGTGCACCTGTCCATGTCCCTCCTGTCCTCTGTTATCCGAGTCAATGTCCCTACCCCAATTCCTCCTGCCATCCATGATCCAATGTACCATACTTGCTAACATTTTGAACTTGGTAAGACGGAGATTTAAAAAAGAAAACTGGGGAATTGATTTTCCCCAATGTCTTACATTGAAAAAGAGGAGATTGTAGACAGGAGACAGATAAAATAAAGCCCATTTGGCCTTAAAAACATTGGGCGTTTCCTGGCTGAATCGGGTCTGTTGGCATGTATGGTTGTACTACCACTGCCTCTTCTTCTGCCCACAATGGTCTATTATATTGCCACAGCCTCTCTTGCCTGTCCTTCATTGTTGGTTTGTTGCCCCAGCCCCCCTTTCCACTGCCCTCCATAGTCTGTCGTGCTGCCACTGCCCTTCCTGCCTGCCCGGTGTGGTCAAATTGTTGCCTCTGCACCCTTCTACCTGCCTTCAATTTTCCGACTCCGTGCCCCTGACCTCTGCCTCTCAACAGTATCTTAATGAACAACTAGATTGCTAACATTCTATATTTATTACAAAAGTGTGGCACGTCTGACGTCATCTTGATGTAATCAAAACTGAAATACCTAAAGCATTTCCTTTAGAAATTATAGAAATAAGAGGGTCTTATTTGCATTGAAATTATGGCTAGTGCTCTAAAAAACTAAAATGAGGACATATTTTCTGAGTTCTAAAATAGCGACAAAGCACTTTTAAATTATATGTTATTGTTAGAAATGGGGATCTCTAGTTGGCCGCGGCTGGCGCCGAGGTCCAAATAGGTATCCTTCTTCCTAAGTCAGAGTAAGGGGGCTACACCCTTTGATAACCCCTGCTCAACCCTGTGGTAAAGTAGCACCAGCAGACAGGCCTATCTCAGAGGCAGTGTGTGAAGCATTTATGACCATACACAATAACACAGGAGAGACGCTACAAACGGACACCACAAGTAGTTATCTTTATATAGACTGAACACGAGGCTAAAAGCACTCAAGGAGCCACAATGCACACAATTACAGATTCACTTCAAAAGCAATAAAGGCACTCGAAACGGGGGTGGAACAGACTTAGTTCGGGGCCGGGGTCCACGCGACCCGGTGATGCACAATGTACCTGAGATGTAAAGGGGCACAGCACGCAGCCTCACAAGGAAGCACTCACGATAATCCTGGGACGGGGCTTAAAGGCGGGCACCCAGCGGCACCCGCAGGTGGTAACAAGATCCTGGAAGTGGTGACTAGTGCGGGCACTCAGCGGCACAGCTCCTCAGCTGCAGCGGCCCACAATAGCGATAGCTAAGATTCTTGTAGGACGGCAAATGCGGGCACTCAGCGGCACAGCTCCTCAGCTGCAGCGGCCCACAATAGCGATAGCGATAGCAATGATTTCCGTAGGATGGCAAATGCGGGCACTCCGCGGCACAGCTCCTCAGCTGCAGCGGCCCACAATAGCGATAGCGATGATTTCCGTAGGATGGCAAATGCGGGCACTCAGCGGCACAGCTCCTCAGCTGCAGCAGCCCACAATAGCGATAGCGATGATTTCCGTAGGATGGCAAATGCGGGCACTCAGCGGCACAGCTCCTCAGCTGCAGCGGCCCACAATAGCGATAGCGATGATTTCCGTAGGATGGCAAATGCGGGCACTCAGCGGCACAGCTCCTCAGCTGCAGCGGCCCACAATAGTGATAGCGATGATTTCCGTAGGATGGCAAATGCGGGCACTCAGCGGCACAGCTCCTCAGCTGCAGCGGCCCACAATAGCGATAGCGACTTTCAGCCCGCGTTCCCCGTAGTAGAACCAGAGGCTCTGGAATTCTCAACAGCGGCCTCACCTGCGGGTAGAATCCCCCTCAAATAGGAATCCAGACGGCTGATGGGTGAAGTCTAATGTCCCTGAGACTTCAGCAGGAGGCGAGCTCAAATCAGGCCCTTGGGTAGTTGCTTCAGCAAGATGGATGAAAGTTTCAAAGTCCTTTCCCTCTAGTTACACGGACAGAGGTTCGTCTTGGCATCCAGAAGTAACACACTCGTGGGGGTTTTCGCGCACATCTTTATACCCTCCTCGCCTTTGTTCTCTCAAAAGTCACAAGTCACTGAACCCAGTCAGAACCAGTTCGGGGAGGTCCTGGGGGCACATTGTTTACGAGGCGGCATCCTGCCCTTTAGGAGAGGGGGTCTGCCATCAGACGCACCGTGGGAGGGGAGCCATCATTCACCTTGCCAGGCGCAGCCCTCCAAAGGGTCACCCCTCCCCATACTCCAGCTGCAGATCTCTCTACTCGACCCAGGTCGGGTTCAACCTACCCTGTCCCTCCAAAACCAGACGGCCAATACACATAACAGCAGAGCACACTTGAAGACTTAGGCAAGAAAATACCCACTTTCCCAAAGTGGTATTTTCAGACACAGAATATAGAAATAACCCTCACTAAAAGATGTACTTTAATATTCTGAGCTCAGGCATACTAAATTCGACTTTCCACTTTACAAGCCGCTTCTGTGGGTGGCGCAATCAGCGCTGCAGGCCCACCAGCAGCATTCGGTCTACCAGCCCTGGGCACGCACGGCGCACTATACTAGAGACTAACAGGTAAACCAAATGAGCCAATTATGGGAACATCAATTCATACAGTCAATTTACAATAGGGAGCATTTGCGCTGTGGCACGGAATGGCCGTGGCACAGCGCCCAGAGCATCTAACACCAGCAAACACAGAGGAGACAAAAAGCGAAAAATGGAGGGGAGACCCACGCCAATGGTGCCAGGTCTAACACGTGTCCCCTCCAGCTGAAATGTGGGGAGAACTACCCACCCACTTGGGAGTTCTCATCACTAAGGCGGAAAAATCTGGACAGACCATCAGCATTGGCGTACTCTGTACCAGGGCGATGTTCCACCGTAAAGTCCATACCCTGTAGGGAAATGGACCACCTCAACAACTTTGGATTCTCTCCCCTCATCTGCATCAACCATCTGAGGGGCCTGTGGTCTGTCTGAACCCGGAAGTGAGTCCCAAACAGGTATGGTCTCAGCTTCTTCAGTGCCCAGACCACAGCAAATGCCTCACGCTCAATTGCACTCCACCTCTGTTCCCGTGGAAGTAACCTCCTACTAATGAAGGCTACAGGTTGGTCTAGGCCCTCCTCATTGATCTGTGACAGAACGGCCCCCACACCATGCTCGGAAGCGTCTGTCTGGACAACAAATTCTTTTGCAAAGTTGGGCGCCTGAAGTACAGGTGCTGTGCACATGGCAGTCTTCAGGGCGTCAAAAGCGTTCTGACAGGTGTCAGTCCAGTTCACCATATTGGGCTGCTTCTTAGAAGTCAGCTCAGTCAAGGGTGCAACAATTTTGCCATACCCCTTGACAAACCTCCGGTAATAACCTGTGAGTCCTAAAAAGGCTCTCACCTGTGTCTGGGTCTTGGGGGGCTCCCAAGCCAGGATGGTTTCAATCTTGGGCTGTAGGGGCGCCACCTGGCCGCTCCCAACCTGGTGTCCCAAGTATACCACAGAACCCTGCCCAATCTGGCACTTACTTGCCTTGATTGTGAGGCCTGCCCTTCGCAGTGCCATCAACAGTTCCCAGAGGTGGCGCAGGTGGTCCTCCCATGAGGAACTAAACACTGCAATGTCATCCAGGTAGGCGGCACTGAAATCTTCCAGCCCATCCAACACCCTATTGACCAACCTCTGAAAGGTGGCAGGGGCATTCTTCATCCCAAAGGGCATCACCCTGAACTGGTAGTGCCCATCTGGTGTGGAGAATGCGGACCTCTCCTTTGCCCCATCAGTTAAGGCGATCTGCCAATACCCAGACGTCAAATCAAACGTGCTGAGGTACCGTGCAGCCCTTAGCCGATCTATGAGCTCATCAGCTCTGGGGATGGGGTGCGCGTCAGTCTTTGTGAATGAATTGAGACCTCGGTAGTCCACGCAGAACCGAAGTTCTGGGGTGGCACCAGGCGCTGCAGCTTTTGGTACCAAGACCACTGGGCTGGACCAAGGGCTGCTAGAGGACTCAATCACCCCTAAAGCAAACATTTTTTAAACATCTTCCTTAATGGATGCCCTAGCCCGGTCAGTCACTCGGTAAGCTTTGTGCTTAACAGGAGGACTGTCCCCAGTGTCCACTTCCTGGACACACCAATCAGTGACACTAGGCACCAGGGAGAACAGATCACTGAATTGTCCCAACAGTTGGCGACAATCACTCTGTTGCTCAGGGGTCAGTGTGGCGGAGAGGACCACACCCTCCACTGACCCGTCTTGCTCCTTTGCACAAAGGAGGTCAGGAAGAGGCTCACTCTCCTCCTCCATCCCAGCATCTGTGGCCAGGAGCATGCCCACTTCAGACCTCTCAAAGTGGGGCTTCAGGCGGTTGACATGCAGGACCCGCAAGGGGTTCCGGGGAGACCGCAAGTCCGCCAAGTAGGTAACAGGACTCTTGCGCTCCACCACCTCAAATGGTCCGGTCCACTTATCTTGGAGCGCACAAGGCTCCACTGGGGCCAAGACCCAAACCTTTTGACCAGGCTGAAACGTTTCATCTCTTCCTGGCTGGCTTCCAGATTTGCCTCAGCAAGCTTTCTGAAATGCCGAGTCTGGTTCCTGAAGGCCAGCATGTAACTAAACACATCCTGGGGAGGTTTCCTGGGAGATTGCTCCCAGTCTTCCTTGACCAGACTCAGAGGCCCTCTTACCGGGTGATCATAGAGTAGTTCAAAGGGGCTGAACCCTAGGGACTTCTGTGGCACCTCACGGTAAGCAAACAACAGGCATGGCAAAAGGACATCCCACTTACGCCTCATGGTCTCTTCTAGGCCCATAATCATGCCTTTGAGGGTCCGGTTGAATCTCTCAACCAGCCCATTCCCTTGGGGGTGGTAAGGGGTGGTAAACTTATAAGTTACCCCACACTCCTCCCACAGAGACTTCATATATTTGGAAATGAAGTTAGTACCCCTATCAGACACCACCTCTCTGGGGAACCCCACACGGGAGAAAATCCCCATCAGTGCACGTCCCACCACGGGGGCCGTCACTGTCCGGAGTGGGATGGCTTCAGGGTACCGGGTGGCATGGTCCACCAAGACCAGGATGAACCTGTTGCCCAAGGCTGTCTTGGGGTCCAGAGGCCCCACAATGTCAATGCCCACTCGCTCGAACGGGGTACTGACAACTGGAAAGGGCTGGAGTGGGGCTTTGATCTTCCCCCCACTCTTCCCACTTGCCTGGCAAGTCTCACATGTCCTGCAGTGAGCATCTGAGCTCCTGCGCATCTGGGGCCAAAAAAAGTGGGTGACCAGCCTCTCGAAGGTCTTGGTCTGCCCCAGATGTCCTGCCAATGGCACATCATGAGCCAACCCCAGTAGGAAGGCTCTGAAGCACTGGGGTACCACCAGCACATGGGCTGACCCAGAATCAGCAACCTTAGGCTCGCTGTAACGGAGGTCATTCTCCCAATAGATCAGATGTGACCCTGACTGATCACCTGCTGCCTGGACTGCAGCCTGTCGCCGCAGCCCCTCGAGAGAAGGGCACGTTTTCTGCTGTTCACAAAATTCCTCCCTGGTGGGTCCTCCTTCCTACTGCCAATGGGTCAGCTCAGGCAGGTCCCCCAGTTCGGCTACCTGTTCCCCTGTAGGCTCCAGGGCATCCCCCTCAAGGTCTGCTCCTTCCTGGACTGTGGGAACTATGGGGGCCGGTTTCCCGCGCCCCCTACCCCTTCTCTGTAAGGCAGGGGCCTGGGCCATACTTTCAGGCTCCAGGTCCTTCTGAATATCCTTACTGGCTGCCATGGACCGAGTGGTTGCACACGCCCACTCAGGCAGACCCAACATTTCCAAGTGAGATTTCCTCTCCACCGTAGCCCACGGGGAGTTTTCTAAATCGTTGCCCAACAGACAGTCTACCGGCATGGCTGGCCTCACAGCTACTTGAAGAGTTCCTGAGACCCCCCACTCAAAGGGAACCTGAGCCACCTCACACTGGCTCTCAGAGTTGTCTGCTGACACTACTGGGCAGAATGCATGGGGGACAACCTGCTCTTTGGACACCAACCGGGAGCTGACAGCAGTCACACTAGCTCCGGTGTCCCTCAGAGCCTCCACCCTATGGCCATTGATGGTCACCCACTGCCTGTACTTCTTAGTGTTATCAGGCAGCGTGGGGTTAGGGACCTTATCAAAGTCTCCTAGCGAGACAAGGGTCAATTCCACGGGATCCCACCCACCTTGGGCACCCATCTCCTCCCCTCCCAGGGCTACACTAGCAAGCTGGTGGGGTGGTGCGCGGGGTGGGGCATTGAGGTCCCTCTGGGGACCCTGGGGATCATAATACCGGTGGCCCACTTGACCACATTTAAAACAAGTAAGGGGCCCCCTATGAACAGGCCTACCTGTCAGGGGCACTGGCTTCTTCTCAGGGGGAGACTGGGACACCACTCCTTGGTTCCCTTGGGAATTACTTTGGGGCCCTCTCTGGAACTCCCTCGGTTTACCCCTGTCCCCCCCACTTCTCTGCTGGGGACCCTGCCCAACTTTGACAAAGTCTCCCACAGGACCCTTGCGAACCCGGGTGCTCACCCACCGGTCCGCCTCCTCAGCAAGCTTCCTAGGGTTAGTTAGCTTGCTATCAACAAGGTGCTGGTGTAGCTCTGGAAAACAGTTACTAGATAAATGCTCCCATGCAAACAAATCATACAGTTCCTCAAAAGTTTCCACTTTGCTACCCTTTACCCAGCGATCCATTGCTCTGCAAAAAAAAGACACATATTCGACCCAAGTGGTACCCTCTAACTTCTTACAGGTTCTAAATCTCTGCCTGTACATTTCTGGGGTCAAACCATATCGCGTCATCAAGGCCTCTTTCATATGGGCATACACCATCCTGCTCTCTTCAGGCAGATCCAACAGGGTATCCCTCCCATCACTCACAAAGCGTCCCCACAGCCCCGCTCCCCAATCCTTCTCAGGGACCCGGTGGGACACCATGGCTATCTCATATGCGGCAAACCATTGCCCAATATCCTCACTCTTATGGAAATCCTTGATGACATCCTTGGGTATATACGCTCTACTCTCAGTAGGTACTAACGGTATGCTGCCACCAGAGGGGGAGATCTCTAAGCTCTTAGCCTTGATCTCCAGCTCCCTCAATACTCTCTCATGCTCCAGTTTCATTTTCTCAAGTTCAAATGCCAACCTGTTATTCTCAATATCCAATTTTTTACTTTCTAGGTCCTTCTGACCTTCTAATTTGGCCATCTCCAAACTATGCCTCCTATCTCTCTCCCTGTCCTCCATCTCTTCTGGAGACAGACCCTTTGAGGACACACTAGTACCTGGATTGGAAAGTGCTTTACCTCCCACTAAATCCACTTTGTCATCCTGCTGCCCTCCAGCATTCTCTCCCTCATTCCTAGCGGACTCTCTCGCTTCTACCCAGGCCTTAAGGGCCTTCTGATACTCCTCCTTCCTAGAGAGACCCGCAACAGGGACTGTGAATCGCTTGCAAAAAGACTTTAGCTGTTTGGCAGTGTAGGTTTGTAACCTCTCTTCCTCAAAGATGAGATCCTCCGAAGCATTGGACGTTGGCCTACCCGTTGTAGACATAACTGGCAATTACAATCGACAATAGAACAAAATCAAACCATACGTGGTTGCGCCTAGGCCTACACTCACTAGTAGCGTACACTGGTTATTGTATGTGGATCACAAATGCAAGTCCTGATCCTCACCGCTGACCACCAATGTTAGAAATGGGGATCTCTAGTTGGCCGCCGCTGGCGCCGAGGTCCAAATAGGGATCCTTCTTCCTAAGTCAGAGTAAGGGGGCTACACCCTATGATAACCCCTGCTCAACCCTGTGGTAACGTAGCACCAGCAGACAGGCCTATCTCAGAGGCAGTGTGTGAAGCATTTATGACCATACACAATAACACAGGAGAGACGCTACAAACGGACACCACAAGTAGTTATAGAAAAATAGTTATCTTTATATAGACTGAACACGAGGCTAAAAGCACTCAAGGAGGCACAATGCACACAATTACAGATTCACTTCAAAAGCAATAAAGGCACTCGAAACGGAGGTGGAACTGACTTAGTTCGGGGCCGGGGTCCACGCGACCCGGTGATGCACAATGTACCTGAGATGTAAAGGGGCACGGCACGCAGCCTCACAAGGAAGCCGCGGTGATGACAGGCAGACTCGTAGCGGCCACAGCTACCGGCTGTAGCGGTCCGCGGCGTGCACTCACGATAATCCTGGGACGGGGCTTAAAGGCGGGCACCAAGCGGCACCCGCAGGTGGTAACAAGATCCTGGAAGTGGTGACTAGTGCGGGCACTCAGCGGCACAGCTCCTCAGCTGCAGCGGCCCCAATAGCCATAGCGAACATTCTCGTAGGACGGCAAATGCGGGCACTCAGCGGCACAGCTCCTCAGCTGCAGCGGCCCACAATAGCGATAGCGATGATTTCCGTAGGATGGCAAATGCGGGCACTCAGCGGCACAGCTCCTCAGCTGCAGCGGCCCACAATAGCGATAGCGATGATTTCCGTAGGATGGCAAATGCGGGAACTCCGCGGCACAGCTCCTCAGCTGCAGCGGCCCACAATAGCGATAGCGATGATTTCCGTAGGATGGCAAATGCGGGCACTCAGCGGCACAGCTCATCAGCTGCAGTGGCCCACAATAGCGATAGCGATGATTTCCGTAGGATGGCAAATGCGGGCACTCAGCGGCACAGCTCCTCAGCTGCAGCGGCCCACAATAGCGATAGCGATGATTTCCGTAGGATGGCAAATGCGGGCACTCAGCGGCACAGCTCCTCAGCTGCAGCGGCCCACAATAGCAATAGCGATGATTTCCGTAGGATGGCAAATGCGGGCACTCAGCGGCACAGCTCCTCAGCTGCAGCGGCCCACAATAGCGATAGCGACTTTCAGCCCACGTTCCCCGCAGTAGAACCAGAGGCTCTGGAATTCTCAACAGAGGCCTCACCTGCGGGTAGAATCCCCCTCAAATAGGAATCCAGGCGGCTGATGGGTGAAGTCTAATATCCCTGAGACTTCAGCAGGAGGCGAGCTCAAATCAGGCCCTTGGGTAGTTGCTTCAGCAAGATGGATGAAAGTTTCAAAGTCCTTTCCCTCTAGTTACACGGACAGAGGTTCGTCTTGGCATCCAGAAGTAACACACCCGTGGGGGTTTTCGCGCACATCTTTATACCCCCCTCGCCTTTGTTCTCTCAAAAGACACAAGCCACTGAACCCAGTCAGAACCTGTTCGGGGAGGTCCTGTGGGCACATTGTTTACGAGGCGGCATCCTGCCCTTTAGGAGAGGGGGTCTGCCATCAGACGCACCGTGGGAGGGGGAGCCATCATTCACCTTGCCAGGCGCAGCCCTGCTCAGATCAAAGGGTCACTCCCTCCAGCTGCAGATCTCTCTACTCGACCCAGGTCGGGTTCAACCTACCCGGTCCCTCCAAAACCAGACGGCCAATACACATAACAGCAGAGCACACTGGAAGACTTAGGCAAGAAAATACCCACTTTCCCAAAGTGGTATTTTCAGACACCGAATATAGAAATAACCCTCACTAAAAGATGTACTTTAATATTCTGAGCTCAGGCATACTAAATTCAACTTTCCACTTTACAAGCTGCTTCTGTGGGTGGCGCAATCAGCGCTGCAGGCCCACCAGCAGCATTCGGTCTACCAGCCCTGGGCACGCACGGCGCACTATACTAGAGACTAACAGGTAAACCAAATGAGCCAATTTTGGGAACATCAATTCATACAGTCAATTTACAATAGGGAGCATTCACGCTGTGGCACGGAACGGCTGTGCACAGCGCCCAGAGCATCTAACACCAGCAAACACAGAGGAGACAAAAAGCGAAAAATGGAGGGGAGACCCACGCCAATGGTGCCAGGTCTAACAGTTATCTTTACTTTTTTTTATCCAGTTGACCACTTGATTAAATGTTGCACTTAGGGGAGAGGATGTGGTGTTACTTCCAGAGCTGCAGACTTTGCAACTGGGGAACCAGGTTGGAGTTTCTGCTTCAGCTCGACATTCTGTGATTCAGGTCAAATCACTTAATCTCCCCATGCCTACAACCAAAATGAATTTGTCCTTGTGTGATGTAACCAATGCTCATGTAAAGCATTCCAATACCTGACCAGTCTGCACTATATAAAACTGCAAAAAACAAAAAATAAAAAGTGTTTTCCACACTTCTGTCATTGGGCTATACGTGGGCTACATCTGGGTGTTATTTGTGCAAGATTTGGGATCCTTTTTCTCTGGTGGCCAACTTGAGAGACTTCAATTCAATTCAATAAACTTTATTCGATCTGATTTAGAAACATAGATCATAAAAGTGTACATAAGAACAGTAAATCCTCTTTCCTAATACAATACAATGAGAATTAATTAAAACCAGTAGGTAAAAACGAGTGTTACAAAGTCTGGCTCAGAGCAACTTCAGTTTAACAGAATAGTAAAGTTCAATGTTTCGCAAGATTAATCTCAAGTACTTCGTGCAAAATACGCAATAAGGGGTCCAAGTAAGATGCAACGCTCCAATACCTGACCAGTCTGCACTATAAACAAGCATTAAAAATGCAATAGGTCTTGCAATTGTTTTAGTTAGAGCTATTGCCATTGTAAATGATAATGTCTTTTACTCATGTGTTAACAGGAACATTTTGAGAAACTGAGTGGATACTTAGAGGTAAACGCTAAGCCCCCATGGACGACCCCACGTTCGCCTGTTTGGATGGCAGCATCACCATCGTCAGCCATTGCAAATGCTTGTTTTTGTTAGGCACGGGGAGATTAAGTGATTAGCCCAGAATTCCAGGATATTGAGCATTATTGCTGAGACTTGAACCTAGTTCCCTAGATTCGAGCTTGACCGCCCTAGCCGTTAGGCCAACTCCTCTCCCCAATGTTAAATACACGGTTCACTGCATGTCCATGTGCAACATCTAAAAATGAACCAAGTGGAGCGGTGACATCTAAATATATTTAACTTGACCCCACTCCCTTTCTTCTTGGCATCCTTATGAAGCAATTAACCCATTGCTAACCTTGCTTTGTGTGTCCTGTGTTTTTAATTGCTGCTCACAGTGAACTACAGAGGAGACGCGGTTTGCTTTTTCTTTCAAAAAATGAAAAGAAACCGGTCTCGTAACCAGATGGGGTGGGGGGAGGGTGCTGCAACCCGACCCATTTCCAAACTTGTGATTGCAAGGAACTGGGCTGAGGAGAGGGCGTCTGTGGAGAGAGATGGTACAGAAGAGGTGAGAGACACTATCTCTAAGAGGAACTGGGCTGAGGAGAGGGCATCTGGGGAGAGAGATGGTACAGAACAGATGTGCTACGGTGGATGAAGAGAAAGGACTGGAATAAAGACTGACTGCAGTGAGAAAGGAGAGTGGACAGAGCATCTAAGGAGAGACCATGTAGCAGAAAGGAGGGTAGTTATCTTAGAAGAGGTGGTTCTAGGGTAAGCAGGGCAGAAGAGAGGAGAAAAAGTGCAAAGATGAGTGAGGGGGTCTGAGGAGAAGGGTCACTACAGGGGAGAGAAGAGAGTGGATCTGAGGGTTAAGGGGCAACAAAGAGAGAGGAGAGAGATAGTATCTGAGGAGAGAAAGAGTTTCGTAGAGAAGAGAAACTGGCAGCAGTGAGAAGACATGGGGTCTGAGGAGAGGGGGTATATGAGAACAGAGAGAGTGTAGGGAGGAGAGAGAGGCCGAACAGACGGATGTGCAACAGTGCAAGAAAGACAAGGGAGAGTGTCTGGAGAGAAAGGAGCAGCACAGCATGAGAACTTATTGAGGAGAGTGGGGTCTCGAGAGAGACAGGCAATAATGAGGGAATTGAGGACAGAGGGCAGTCTGAGGCGAAAGGGGCATCGGGGTGTAGGTATGGCGAAAAGGGGGTTTCTGGGGAAAAGTGACAGAAGGGGGGGAGGGGCCGCAGAGAAGGGAGTTGGCATCCGAGGTGACTGGAAGCAGTCCCACTCTAGAGGGGAGAAGCTTCTGGAGAGAGAGGGATATGAAGAGAATGGACTTGATGGAAGAGCGAGGGTATTTGAGGAGAAGTGGGTAGAAGAGAGGCAGCATTGGGAGAACCAGCCAAAAAAAGAGCTATAAAGTGGCATGGCAGGGGGTAGTGGGGAGAGAGGCACAGAACATAGGGGCAAACAGTAGGGCGATCTGAAGAGCAGGGGTGAAAAGAAAGAAGGGGAACAATGGAAATAGAAAGGGTAGTAACGGCTGGGTAATAGAGGGCGGTGTAATAGAATAGCGGTGAACAGATGGGAATTAAAGGTATGGTGACAGCGTAGAAGCGGGGAAAGAATGTATGGGAAGTAGGTTAGAAAAAAACAGCGAGTGAGAATATAAAAGAGCTGCGCTTCCAGGGCAGGAGGGGGTGACTTCCTGCTATTCACACTGTGCATGTTGTCTAATGACATTTACAACACACTGCAGGGAAAAGCATAATAAAAATATTTTTAAAAAACTGAAAGAGCTCCGATTGAGAAAAGTCCTACCCCTTACCAACAGCTCCCTCAGCACTTCCAGGAATAACCAGAAGGAGAGGGGTCGGGGAAAGGGGGCGGAATGCAAGCAGCACCCAGCCTGTCACAGCAGCCAATCCCAGGCCGGCAGCCCAGCGGGGACTTCCGTCATGGGCCAATCCTATCGCTGGGAAGGGAAAGAAATAAATACACACATTATCCCTCCCCCGCTATCGTACAACTAACTCCCCCCTCCTCCCTACACTACTGGGAGGAAAAAAAGAAGTAAAGCTTCACATGTGAATGGTGCTACTCCAGCGGCACAGTGAGTGGAGCTGTCCCGGGATGAGGTGAGGCGGACAGTGCTACTGCCACAGCGAGGACGGGCAGGTGAGCTGTGTGACGGTTTCCCGCCAGGGCAGGTCGTTTTGCCAACCTGTCTAGTTTGGTGCATTGCTGCCCACAGTCCTCGGGAGGAGAGTCGCTGTTCTGTGCCACGCTTTGCAAGTCTGTTCATTCAGTCATTCCTTCTTTCGATTGTCTGGACGTCTGCTAGCACCTGTTCTAAAGAGCAGCGGGTCAGCATGACCCCCGGTGCGGGGTGCACCTCTCTGGACCGAGGACCGCAGGGGTCGGACAAGACCCACCGTAGGAAGGTGAGTTCCGCTCCTGGGGGTCCAAGCTGTGCCTCCCATCCAGACTATATTGGATTCCATCGTGGTATAAAGGGATCAGGAGCGTATACTGACTGTGACGGTGGAAAATCTACCCAAACTGAAGTTTGCTGAGGGGTGTATTCTATAGGACAAATAATTTAAGACTGCTCATTAAAAAAGAAATCAACATTAACCGGAACAGCGAGCGCACCTCTGGCCAGCATGCGTGTCCGTGTGCATTACAAAAGAAATGCGCGGCTGCCGTTCTCGAACCTGAAGGTGCCTCGCACACCTCTTAAAAGCACAGTGCTTTGAAAATATATATATCAATTTATGAGCAGCGTTAATGGCGCGCCTGCCATTCTTAAAGCAAAACACATACGATAAAGCGCTCCCGCGATGCTTAAGAAACACAAAATCGGTTCCAAGAAATCATGTGCCTGTAGTAGGAACAAGCTGTCGCCACGCCATTGCGCGAATGAAAAAAAAACTAGGAAAGTGAAAGCGCACCATGCGCGTTGTGCGTGCCTGCAAGCTCACAGGAAACATGATCCGTCACTACACGCCTCCTTTAGATAAGAAATAACCTCACGACAGCCGTCAAGCAAACGATCCAGTCCGGGTGGGCGGGGCCTAAAGGAGACAGGGCGGTCACCAAAAAGCCTCACTTTCAATCGGAGGCCAGCGTTTACCATAAAGGATGACGCCGGCCAATAGAAAGGATGGGCGGAGCTTCCACTCCACTTCCGAAATCACCTTGATTACAATAGATCTCGCAGAGCAAGCAGCGCGTGCACTGCAACGCTAGGCGAGACCTAAAAACTGCAAAAAAAACAAAAAATAAAAAGTGTTTTGCACACTTCTGTCATTAGGCTATACGTGGGCTACATCTGGGTGACATTTGTGCTACATTTTGGCTCTTTTTTCTCTGGTGGCCATCTTGGGAGACTTATTTGTTATGAAGTTTCCTAATTTCCTCATTTACTGTAGTCTCCTCAGTAGGAAATGCTTTCAGTTTTTTACTTTGATTCCATCAAGGAGACATTCAGATGTGTCACACATTTGCCATAAATTCAATACGTTAGCGCTCTAGTTGCTCATTAGATCACTGTAGTAAAGCCACTGCTCACCAGGGAGTTAACTGGAAGTCTGCTGCTGGTATTGAAAGTGCATGTTTCAGTCTGCATGTCAGAATGTTTTAATGAAATAGAAGATGACTTGAGAAGTCACTCAAAATGTGCCCTTATTTTTCTTTCTGCAGCACTAATCATAATTTCTATGGCAAAAAGAACCCCCTCATTTTGTTCCTTTTTAAATTAAATGTTTTAGGTGTTACCAGTTTATTCCAATCAAGGTGGCTTCAGGTGTGCCATACTTTTGTCATAAGTAAGACTGTTAGCGCTCTAGTTGTTCTTTAGAACACTCTGGGAAGCTGCAGTAGAACACAAAGGAATCAACTGACAGTCTCTGCCCTTGTTGGATGTACATGTTTTACTGAGAATGTCAGACTTCATTCTCACATGACTGAGAAAGATAATGTGAATTTACAGAAAATATGCTCTCATTGTAGCTTCTGGAGCACCTTCCAAAACTGTATGGGACAAGCATGTGAAAATAGTTTTCTCTCAAACATGATTCATGATATCCCAGCAGAAGGTTTTTCACAGGGTAAAATCACCTTAGAACACACCACAATTCCTGAAATTAGTATGGTACCATCAACAAATGAATTCTAATGTAACTAAAGTCTGTTATCACCCTTTATAGTTCTCCTTTTGGTAACCCTCAAAATCTTCGATTCACTACAATGCATTTCAATGGGGTACTATCATTTATATTGGTCCCAAGATGGCTGCCAGCAATTCCAGGATGAAGTGCTGACAGCCAATCAGATCTATTAAACAGAAATGATGGCAGTGGTTTTAGTTAAGCAACAGTCAGCACCTCTGCAGAGTTCGCATAAGTAGGGCACAGAAAAAGTCCGTTTGCGTGCTCAATGTTAAGCACCGTGCCATCCACAGTGCTGCTCAATATGGGGAGAAATAACAATTCCTCCAAACATATCATACAATATGATTCCAGATAACAGAGCACAGCACAAAGAAAATTCAAACTGGTGATTAGACAACCAGTAAAATATTTAATACATAAAAAATTTAAGAACAAATTCCAAAGTCTTGACACGTTGGTGATGAAAAAATATATCGACACGTAGATGTTGAAATTACACAGCCAACACGTGTTTCGTCGTCAAACGACTTTTTCAAGGCTTAAAACGGTACTCGTATGTTTCAGAAATATTAGAAAACGTTCTGATTTTTTAAAGTCAGCAGTCAGAGTATGAATACAAGTTTCAAGATAAGTCCAGACGGCAGCAAAAGACCAAATAATCATTCAAAAACAACGTAATGTAGTTGATGGAAACGTCTTGATAAACGTTTCACAAAACACAGTATCAAAATTCAAACGTTCATGCGAGCATCAATCCGACCCCGTCCAGGTCAGATTTCAACATCCGCTATTCACAGTGTCGGCGGCCGCCATGGAGAAAACCAATCAGATCTCACGCTGAGATGTGTGGTTTGGCTCCGCCCAAATATATACATTTCTTTTTCCTTTAATATTTAGAAAACTACTGAACGGATTTACACCATTTAAAGCAAAGAGTGCACTCTGGACCAAGTGCTACCTTTCTGCCAAATTTGGTGTAATTCCGTTCAGCAGTTCGGGCTGTAGCCGTGACAAAGGTTTCCTATGGAAATTAACATGGAGAAAACATGTTTTGGGACCCCCCTTTTTTCTCGGCCCCCGCTTGACAAATCACCCCGAAACTTTCAAGACAGGAGCTGACCGGAGCGCCCCATTAGTTTTGAAAATTTTGCGAACATTCGTCAAACGGCGCCAAAGATATTGGCAAAAGAAAAAACGCTTTTTGAATAGAAACAAGGTCCTAACTATAACTACCTACTGGCGATATATATATATATGTGTGTGTGTGTGTGTGTGTGTATATATATATATATATATATATATATGTATATATATTTTCTCACTTTCACCAGCACGCGCAAGGACGCTAAAGGCACGAACTCCCTCCACGACAAATTTCCAAGGGAAGTCAAGTATAAGTTCAAGAGTGATTTATTTTATTTTCATAGCCGATAAAAACCCAATGCGTTTCAGCGTCTGCACGCCTTGGTCCGTGACCAAGGCGTGCAGATGCCGAAACCTGTGGGTTTATTTCACTATTTTTCACTACTTTTTTCACTATGGCATGGCGGGAGCACCGCTCCTGTCATGCCATAGCAAACTCAGCTCTGCTTTCAGCAAGTGAGAGCACAAAATGCTCTTGCTTGCTGAAAGCAGAGCAGCCGCTGTTTCCCTGCTCACTGTGAAGTGAGCAGGATAACAGACACTTTGCTTTGGGATCCAGAGAGCTGCTCCCTGGATCCCAAAGCAATGCCGGCTCCCACAGGAGTCGGGGAGCCAGCAGGGACTGCGTGGGCATTGAGGGTCCCCCCACAGTCCCAAATGAATTGGCCAGGCCCCAGGGGATGGGGTCACTGGGGCTGAAGTTGGCCTGGGGAGGGGGGCTGGGCAGCTTGCCTCCCTTTGTATCCTAAACATTTTTTTTTTAAAGAAAGGCCAAGCCCCGGTTATGGGGTTCCCGGTCCAAAATCAGACTTGTTTTTTTTAGAGGGGCGGGGGATGGGGTTGAAGGGCCAAAAATGGCCCAGGGAACGGGGGTCACAAGGCCTTGCTTCCTAAAATAATTTAGAAAAGAAAAATGGCAACTCGCCAGAGGCTCCGCCACCTTTCTCCACCACTCTGCAAACGCGCATTTTGGCACGCTGCTGTTTAGAGGATGAAGTCCCATTTGCTGGTGAGGGTCCTTAGGGGCCAACAAGGCCCCCTGTTACCTCCAGTAAGCCCCACACCGTGGGATTGCTGAGAGGTGGTCAGAGCACCCTTCTGGTGGGGTGGTGAGGTCCCCTTGCCTTCCGAGGGCCTCAGGACTAAAGTGGTCTTCTTTCCCCAACAAGGAGTGTGCCTGGAGGGCATTTGCAGAGTGGTGGAGAAAGGGGGCATGGCCTCCAAACACCTTTCAGCAATCCAGCTGTGTGGGTCTCAAAGGAGGTAACAGGAGGGCTAGTTAACCCCTAAGGACCCTCATGGGCTAAGGGGACTTCAACCACCAACTAGTAGAGCACCAGGAGGTGCTTTTGCAGAGTGGTGGAAAAAGGGGGCATGGCAGTTGAAAACGTCTCAGCAAACCCACTGTGTGGGACTTGCTGGAGGTAACAGGAGGGGTAGTTGGCCCCCAAGGACCCTCAATAGCAAAGGGGACCTCAACCCCCATACTAGTGGTGCGCAAGGAGGGGCGTGTGCACAGTGGTGGAGAAAAGGGGTGTGGCCTCCTACCAGGTCTCAGCAAATCCGCTGTGTGGGACTTATTGGAGGTAACAGGAGGGGTAGTTGGCCCCAAGGACATCCTTGGGGGCCGACTACCCCTCCTGTTACCTCCAACAAGTACCACACAGCGGGATTGGTATGAGGTCTTCAGAGGCCACGCTCCCTTTCTCTACCACTCTGCAAACGCAGCTCAGGGTGCACTACTGGTTAGGCCATGAAGTCCACTTTACTCCTGAGGGACCTTGGGGGCTAAGAAGCCCTCCTGGTTCCTGAAAGCTGGTCGGAGGCCCAGCCCCCTTTCTCCACAGTCTGCAAACATGACTACTAGTTAAAAAACCATTGAAATTCATTGAAAAAAACAAAGGTTACAGGGACGTTATAGTTAGGAATTAGCATTTAAAAAACCTTAGAAATGTACTGAAAAAACCAAAGGTTACAGGGATGTTATAGTTAGGGTCAGATTTCACTTGTACAAAACCAGAGAAATTCAGCCATTATAGTTAGCTGAGTTAACTATAACTCAAGCCCCCACAATGCACTGCTTATGACCTCACATATTACATCACTCATGACATGGTCAGTGACATCACTGATGACATCTCAAATGACATCACTGATGACATCCACTCACAGACCCTCTCAGACACTCACGCACACACTTGTACACCTAGTGAGAGACTTATGCAGCCACTCTCAGACCCATGCAGACACTCACGCACCCACTCACAGATGCACTCTGAGACTGATGCACCTACTCACAGTCTCACTCAGAGATCCACGTATTCACCAACAGACACACACAGACCCCCTTAAAGAGTAACGCATCCACTCAGAGACCCACTCAGACTCTTGCATCCACTCACAGACTCACTCAGAGACTCATGCACCCACTCACACACACACTCACAGACCCACTCAGATAGTGATGCACCCACTCACCAGCCTACTCAGACAGTCTTGGACCTCACAGACCTACTCACAGACTCATGCACCTACTCACAGGCCCACTCAGACACTGATGCACCCACTCACACATTCACACATTCACACATACACTCACAATCCCACTCACAGACCTACTCACAGACCCATTTACAGACTCGCGTACCCTCTCAAACATCTACTCAGACACTCATGCACCCACTCCCATGACTCATGCACTCACTCACACATGCACTCAGACACTCACACTCCCATTCACAGACCCATTCAAACACTCACACAACCAGTGAAAGACTCATGCAGTCACTTTCAGACCCACTCAGACACTCATACACTTACTCACAGATCCACTCACAGACTGATACACCCACTCTCAGACCCACTCAGAGACTCATGCACCCACTCACAGACCCACTCAGAGACTCACACACCCACTCACAGACCCACATGCATACTCATGTACCCACTCAGATACTCATGCACCCACTCACAGACCTGCTCAGGTACTCACACCCCCACTCATAGACCCACTCATGCACCCACTCACACACCCACTCAGACACTCATTGACCCACTCACAGACCCACTCAGGCACTCATGCACCCACTCACAGACCCACCCAGCCACTCATGCACCAACTCACAGACCCACCCAGACACTCATGCACCCACTCATACACCCACTCACAGACCCACTCTGGCACCCATGTACCCATTCACAAATCCACTCAGGCACTCATGCACCCACTCACATACCCATTCAAACACTAATGTACCCACTCACAGACCCACTTAAAGACTCATGCACCCACTCACACACCCACTCATGCATCTACTCACCGACTCACACACCTACTCCCAGACCTACTTAGAGACTCATGCGCCCACTCAGAGACCCACCCAGCCTTTCACAGACCCACTCACAGACCCACTTAGAGACACACCCATTCACAGACCAACTGAGAGACTCATGGACCCAATCACAGACACACTCAGAGACTCATGCACCTACTCACAGGCCCACTAAGAGGCTCATGCACCCACTCACACACCCACTCACAGACTCATGAACCCACTCACAGAGCTACTCACAGTCTCATACATGTTTTTATAGAGTTATTTAGAAAATTATGTAGCCAGTGTGATTCACAGAATCCCTTATAATGTTCAGAATTATTGAATGTGCTGGTTTCTATTGAATGTCTACTTTTGTTTTGTGTATTTGCGTCGTTGTTGAGAATATTTTAAAAACATGGAACAAAATGATATTTATAAAAAAAGTGAACCCAAATTTGGGCAGTAGGGTCCCTCTGAGAAGAGCCTTTGTGTTCATTGTGAGCATGTGACAGCTACACATATGACAGGATGCAAAGTTTTAGGTTGCTGAGAAACACCCTGTTGCCTTTGTCTGTGAAGTGAACTCCATCACCTCTATAGATTCCATACATGTCAAAATGCAGGTTATTGTTGTAGATAGAGCTCATGTTATGGTCTCTGAGAAGTGCAGAAACAGTTTTATTAACATATTTCCTGGCTTTGTCAATCTGTGGACAAAATTGATTGGACCACTTCCATTTTTGCCTTTGGCATATTTTGAAGTACACCAAGGCAGTGTGAGGGAAAAGTGTCACTAATTGTTCAAAGGTATCCTTTATTAGGATTTCCAGTGCTACCACAGTCACTGTGCATAGGTCATTACCACCACAGTGCACACTCATGAGGTCAGGGTGTTGGCAATCTACAATGCTTTCAACCGAAGGCAGCAATTGATACCACTTCAACCCCCTCTAGCCAATTCAAGTAATGTCCACATTAGCCAGACCTAAGTCCCTGTCAATACCACCCTTTCTAGCAGACTCTCTAACCCAAAACACATAGCTGTGGCACACAATCCACAATCTAGCCATTTGGAAGTGAATCAGCAGTAGCAGACAGGACAAGGCTGGAGCTGAATGAGATAGTTTGGAAAATAAAACACAGTTAAAAGGGAGGTGTGCTTCTGGTTTAAAAAGGATAGGTAACAAAATCTATGATTGGCTCAGGTAAAAATAAAAAGTTTAATGCAGAGTTGAATATGCTTTTTATTCTGTACAGTAAACCACACCTGCTGCAGCTCATTTTGCAACTAGTATGGTCCGTCTAGAATGTGCTGCAAACTTATGACCTACTGGTTCTAGTGGGTTGCTATGAAGACTGTGCTAAGAGCGTATTGGGTAAGGGTGTTAAAGAGACAGTGGTGTGTTTTAGAAATTAGAGGTGTTTAGACTGATTGCTGCATAATAAGGGTTTAATTTCCTAATGAGAGCTTTCTAATAAAGTGTACTGTAGTTTTAAAGTCATACAACTAGCATGTTAAATATGTTTTTGCACCCCCGTTTTTTTTCTCACAAATTTGGTGCGACGGTCGTGAATAAGTCACGAATATGCACACATACCCTACCATATTGGGCTTCTTTATAAAAGTGTATGAATGGGTTAACACACACTAACCATTCAGAAGTGGAGTTACAAAGCTAAAAAATTAAAGATATGTTTTTATTTGCTGCCTTCCACACTATCAGAGAGTGCAAAGTTGAAAAGGTTGCCATTAATGGTTGCTTTGTATGAGAGCGGTGTTCCATTCTTATGCTTAGTTTTCACATTTCTTGAAAGTATTGAATCTATCTAATAAAATCAAAAACAATCTATTTCACCACTTAACTCAAATTCCAGGTATGTGAACTACATTGTATTTTGGAAAAAAAATTCAAAAAGGTATATGTGTAAGTGAGGTTGAGAAAAGTGAGCATGAAATATGTAGAAAGGTTTTGAAACTTTATCAAGTTATCTATTAGTGGCACTGTGAGTGTTTTTAGATATATATTAATAGGTGAGTAGGACACTCTGGGCCCGATTACTATGAAGGTGGGACTGCACCGCCATCGCAATAATTTTTTCCGCCCGCCACATTTGGATGGCGGGCAGATGTGTGGCAGTCGGAAAGACCGCCATGGATCCGACAGGCTCAGGGAGCCTGCCAGTCCGTTGGAGGTGGAGTAATGCCTACAATGGTGGCGGTGCCTGCCAGGCACCGCCATAGACATTACGATGTTCCTTTCCACCGGCCCTTTCATGGCAGTGAACCCGCCATAAAAAGGCAGGCAGAAAGGGATATTGGGGGCCCATAGCGGGACCCCCTTACCCACCCCTGGGCCTCAGTTTTGGGTTTTGGGGGCACCTATGGTGCCCCCTACATATCCCTGCACCATGTGGCATGCACCGCATGGTACCTGCCACGCAGGGCAGGGCTATGTTTCAGGCATATTTTATGCACTGCGGCGGGTGCTGCAGCCTGCAGCACCCGCCACAATACATAAAATAGACATTGCAACCGCCGTGGTGGCGGTCGCATCCTTTTTCGGACTGCGGGGCCACCAACTTGTAGTCGGGCGGTTTATATTACGAATGGATGGCTGTCGGATGAAAGTCCAACCGCCATCCTAATGAGGCCCTTAGTCACTGTGAGAGTATGTAACTGTTTGTGTGAGGTGCACACTAGGTGTTTAAGAAATTGGTTCACAATGTGTTGTCTTTGAACTGTATATTATACCTCTGCTGTTTTACTGCATGCTCAAATTGCTAGAAAAAAACAGTTTGGTAAGGGTTAAACGTATACCTAATAATGTATTGGAAGATCTGCTAAGTTTTACATATCTAAACATGATGTGCTGCTCACAAAGAATGTTTTTTTTAACTCTGGGAAGTGTAGTCCTATCTATTCCATTTAAAAAGAGAACTACAAGTCTTAGAATTGAAAGGAAGAAACATGTACTGTAGGTGTACATAACACTTAACCATGATAAACTTGACAGCTATGTATTAGATACCCTTTAGGGTAGGTGTTAGTTTGTATGTGCTTAGATGATAAGACATGCCCTTTAAACTAAAACTGAGAAACATGTGTCATATAAGAGTGCTATGCATAGTTAAATATGCAGTGTTTAAACATGGGTTCGGCCTACTAGTGCAGACCCTGTCTGTGTACTCTCACTGCCAGATTCACTTGGAATGTAAAAGCCATTTGTCAAGTCTTAAATCTAGGTTTTAGTACACATAACTGACCTCTGAGAGAAGCTATATGTAGTCCATAAAGCATGGTCTTTTGTGTTTAAAATATTGAGAGATGTCCTTTTGAGTTTTAGTAAGTTACTCATGCACTTGCAGACCCATATGCCAAGCTCTACATAGAGTATACCACCCATAATGCAACTGACAAACATGTTTCCAGTTACAGAGTGACAGAGAGACTTATACATTCAATCACATACTCAGAAACTGCTTATGTATGCAGCAGTATCAAAGGCAGTTACACAGACACCTACATGCCCCTCTATTCCCTAACACAGGCACTGAGGTATGTGTCAGGAAACTTACATACAAATTTAGAGAGCCATTGAGGTACGAAAACAGACAGTCACATACCAGCACATTTACTTAAACATCTCATAGCACTGCTATAGGTGGACTCCTACACTCACTCAGATATGTAGGCAAGTAGTGACATAACTTCGTCATCCATCCAGATAAATAGTCCTTTAAAGATGGGTCAGGCTTACTAGTGCATACCCTGTCTGTGCATTCTAACTGCCAGCTTCCTTGGTATGTAAAATCCATTTAGCAAGTCTTAAATCCACGTTCTGAGGTAAGCTGTAGGTATGCCATAAAGCACAGTGCTGGTGCTTAAAATATTGAGAGATGTCTTATTGAGTTTTAGTAAGTTACTCATGCACTTGCGGAGCCCTATGCCAAGCAGTAAAGAGTACCACCCATAATGCAGCTAACATACATGCTTTCAAATCATAAAGCCTGTCTGTCACCCAGTCACAGAGAGACAGAGGGACTTATATATTTACTCATATGCTCAGAAAATACTTATGTATGTAGCAGTATGAAACACAGTTGCAGACACACCTACATACCACTCTAATGCCTAACACAAGCACTGAGTTATTTGTTCAGCCACTTACATACAGCTTTAGAGAGCCATAGCAGTACTAAAACAGACAGTCACATACCAGCACATTTAATTAAACATCTAATGGCATTGCTATAGCTGGACTCCTATACTCACTCAGATATCTAGGAAGGTAGTGACACAACCTCATCATCGATCCAGACAAATTGTCATTTAAACATGAGTCAGGCCTACTAGTGCAGACCCTATATGTGCACTCTCACTGTCAGCTTCACTTGGTATGTAAAAGCCGTTTGTGAAGTCTTAAATCCATGTTTTAGTACACATAAGTCACCTCTAAGATATGCTATAGGTATGCCATAAAGCACAGTGCTTTGTGCTTAAAGATTGAGAGATATTCTTTTGAGTTTTTGTAAGTTAATCATGCACTTTCAGACCCTTATTTCAAGCACTAGATAGAGTATACCACCCATAATACAACTGACATGGATGTTTCCATACCATAGAGCTTCTCTGTCACCCAGTCACAGAGCGACAGAGGGACTTATACATTCACTCACATACTAAGAAGCTACTTATGTATGTAGGAGTATAAAAGGCATTTCCAAACACACCTACATACCCCTCTAATCCCTAACAAAGGCACTGAGGTATTTGTTCAGCTACTTACATACAGATTTAGGGAGAACAGACCGTCACATACTGGCACACTTACATAAACATCTCATGGCACTGCTATAGTTGGACTCCTATACTCACTCAGATATGTAGGCAAGTAGTGATACAGCCACGTAATCCATCCAGACAAATAGTCCTTTAAACATGGGTCAGGCCTACTAGTCTATGCACTCACACTGCCAGCTTCACCTGGCATGTAAAAGCCGTTTCTCAAGTCTTAAATCCATGTTTTAGTGCACATAATTCACCTCTGAGATACACTGTAGGTATGCCATACAGCACAGTGCTTTGTGCTTAAAAGAGTGAGAGATATCATTTTGAGTTTTAGTAAGTTACTCATGCACTTGCAGACACCTATGCCAAGCACTAGATAGAGTATACCACTCATAATGCAACTGACATATATTTTTCCAAACCATAGAACCTGTTTCTCACCCAGTCACAGAGCGACAGAGAGACATACACATTCACTCACATATTCAGAAAGTACTTATGAATGTAGCAGTATAAAAGGCAGTTGCTGACACACCTACCTACCCCTCTAATCCCTAACACAGGCACTGGGGCATTCTTTCAGCTACATACATATACATTTAGAGAGCTAAAGAGGTACTAAAACAGATAGTTACATACCAGCACATTTAATTGAACATCTCATGGTACTGCTATAGCTGGACTCCTATACTCACTCAGATATGTAGGCAAGTAGTGACACAACCTTGTAATACATCCAGACAAATAGTCCTTAAAACATGGGTTAGGCCTACTAGTACAGACTAGGCCTGGGCATTGAACTCCGCTCCGTTCATGGAGTTTGCGGAGTTTTCTGCACTCCGTACTCCGCGGAGCTCGCGGAGTGCAAGAAAACCCCGCTTCGCGTAGTGCAGCAGAGTTTTTTCCCTACTCGCGCGAGCGCGAGCTACCACTCGGGTAGAATTTCTACCCGAGCAGCAGAAAGACCAGCGCGAACAGCAGTTCGCACTACACTCCGCCACTTGCGGAACTTTGCAGAGATTTTTTGTAATTTTGCGAAGTTCCGCGTAGCAAAACTCCGCGAACTACGCCCAGGCTTAGTACAGACCCTGTCTGTGCACTCTCACTGCCAGCTTCACTTGATATGTAGAAGCTGTTTGTCAAGTCTTACATATACGATATAGTACTCATAACTTACCTCTGAGATACGCTGTAGGTACACCATAAAGCATAGTGCTTTTTTTTAAAGATTGAGAGATGTCCATTTGAGTTTTAGTAAGTTACTTATACACTTGCAGAGTGCTATGCCAAGCACTACATAGAGTATACCACCCATAATGGAACTGACATACATATTTCCAAAGTATACAACCTCTCTCTCATCCAGTCACAGAGCGACTTACACATTCACTCACATACTTAGAAACTGCTTTTGTATGCAGCAGTATCAAGGGCAGTTGCAGAAACCCCTCTAACCCCCAACACATGCACCGAGGTATTTATTCTGCCGCATACAAACATAATTTGAAAGCCATAGAGGTACTAAAACAGACAGTCACATACCAGCACATTTACTTTAATATCTCATGGCACTGCTATTGATTGACTCTTACAGTCACTCAGATATGTAGGCAAGTAGTGCCACAACCTTGTCATGCATCCAGGCAAATAATCCGTTAAAGATGGCTGAAGCCTACTAGTTCAGACTCTGTCTGTGCACTCTCACTGCCAGCTTCATTTGGGATATAAAAGCCACTTGTCAAGCCTTAAATCCATGTTTTAGTACACATAACTCACCCGAAACACAGGCACTAAGGGATTTATTCAGCCACTTACATACAAATTTACAGAGCCAAAGACTTACTAAATCAGACAGTGATAAACTGGTGCACTTACTTAAACATCTGATAGCACTTCTACAGCTGGACTAATGCACTCACTCAGATATCTAGCCAAGTACTGACACACCCTAGTCTCTCATCCAGACAGTAGTCCTTTAAACATAGATGGATGCACAGCAACACAGTGCTAGATATGGTAGTGTACCCAGTAAGAGTAATGCATACACTGACACAGAGATGAAAGCATGAACATTAATAAAGTAATGTCAGCTTTATTATAATAAGACAACTTCTTTGTTTCTTTGCAATTAAAAACTTAAAATATGAAGTGTGATTGTATGTAATTAAAGGTAAATGTAGGTATTTTTTTAAGTTTGTACACAACAGGAAAGGCAGCTAAATCAAGTAAATAAAAAACAAACACTGACATCAACTAAGAAAGGAAAAAAGGTACATGATATGAAGAGTAAAAATTCAAACCAAAAAGGAGAAAGCTTATCCAGGAGACATAAGCAGTTTAAGGAAATCAAAGTTAGAATGTTCCGTAGTAGAGTAATTCAGAATCTAATAAGACCTCTGAAGAAGTATAAAAGAAGAAATGAAGCAGTCAGACAAAAGGAACGTGTTGAGGGTATAGTCGATAAGGCCTTTGCTCTCAAGAACACGCTATTTATTTTGATTCTAAACATAATGAGAACACTGGATAAAAAAGTGGTGTGTATGAGGAAAACAAGCCAAAAGAAAAAACTTGTCAATAGAAGTAACTTTTGCAAAAATTTTAGTGGTGAATGGAGACATACTTCTAGTACTGAGCCTTTTTTTAATGAAGAAAGCTACTTCCAAGAGAACACATTAGTGCATGCAGTTGAAGAATCTGGATGAAGTTATGAGATGAAGAATGGCAGTCCTATTCCACAAGTGGTAATGGTAGCTAGGAATGTTGAATAAGTGATAGCTTAAGAGGTACAGAGAAGACGCATACTGGCCCCTGTATATAAATGGAACTGTAGCAGTATTTGTAGTGTTCTACAGGAACCAATTGATATATTTAGAGATTTCTTATGTCAGTTTCCCTTCAAAAGTCTGAAAGAGAAAATCTGGATTTTGCAAGGATTAGATCCATGCAAACTAAGAAAGTATTCTTATTTTACAGGGACATTGACTAGCATGTCTATCGAAGAAAGTGTGCAGAAGTGCCTTTCAATGCTTTAGAATGTTAGCTGAACACTACTCTGAAATGCAAAAATTAGTTAGGAGCCTTTACGATGTTAAAACTCCTGCCCTATGTTGAGGAGAAATGTATAGAGCTCTTTTGCATGAAACAGTAGCAAAGGTAAAAAAAGTTTGTAATGACGTTCGGTTTTGTTTCTTTGGTCCTGAAGAGGAGTGTAGGGAAATTGAAGACTTGGTATTTGCAGGTGTATGGGAACAGGACACAGGTATTACCATTGATAACATTCAAGAAGAGATTAGAAGGTTTAACATAGTCTGTTCAGAGAAACTGAACTATGTTTACATATCTTGTCAAAACACTCACTACAAAAGTCAAACTCATTATGTTATAGTGCCTTCAAAAACTGAAGAAGACAACATAGATAACTGGCAAGAATTTGCAGCTTATTAATTTGTAAAGGAATGCTTTGATTGTTCCACACAACAAATTGTATGTAAGTACTGATATAATAAGTTGGAGGATAATACATTGCCAGCTAGAGCAGTCCACAACAAGTTAGAATTAGTTCCAATCCTGCAAGAACTTGAAGCTTTAAATGTTTATGACAATTCTAATACAATCTATACATCCATTCCAAGCTATAGTTTGTATGGAGCCAAAGACAGGAACGTTACCTCCAACTGAGCTTCAGAATGATCTTAAAGGTAGAGTTGTGTACTTTCCATTAGATTTCAAGCAGAATATTGAAACTGTAGGGGTGCAGAGAGATTTGGAAGAATCACTTATTAGTCTAGTCAATGGTGTCCCTACCAAGATCAAATAAATACGGCAAGAGATAGAGGATGTTAGTAAATTGAAAAAAGCAACATTATATCTGGTACAAAATAATATTTATTATAAAAATATAGATGTTCTTCAAGATATAACACTTATGGAGGATGAAACATCATCATCAAAAGGTCAGAATGAAAAGGTGGATCGATCCAGATAAGAAGAAATTTATGAACACTACAGTATTCATCCTCTGCATTCTAAAGAGATTATTGGTGATGCTATTGATCTCTTTCAAATGAAAGAAGCAAAAGGAGCTCCCTTGAATTTGTGGGAGAAAAGTTTAGAAGCTTGCTGTTTTCCTCATCTGTTTCCTACTGGAGTAGGTGGTAGATATGATGACCGGCCGGTACAAATACCAGCAGCCAAGTACAGATCAACTAGGCTATATTCAGAAGATCCCAGATTTCGCCAGTGTATCTCCTATATATTTCATCTACTATTTGAGAACGACTTGTCAGGGCTCTCTTATGCCGTAAATCATATTCTCAAAACAGGAGGCAATCTGCAAGATCTCACAGCAAGGGAATATATTTACAATGTGCAAGGAAAAGATGAAAACTGGAGTACAGCTTGATTAATTTGATAGTTTGTCAATGTGGTACCAACGAATATTGGTATCATTGCCATGGTAAGCTGAAATGAATGTTGGAAACCTAGGAGCGCCTACTTGGTTTCCAACACTGAGTTGTGCTGAGTATGCGTGGGATGACCTACATGAATTCATGCAAGAAGCAAACTCAACCATAAAGGACATCAAACTGAAGACAGCTGGAGAACTTTGCTCATTGGATCCTGCCAATGTTTGCAGAAATTTCAACCATAGGTTTCAAGCCATGATGTCTTTCATCTGCAATAAAAGTAATCCTCCTCTGGGTGAAGTAACTGATTTCTTTTGGCAGAATGAGTACCAAGTTAGAGGTGCTCCACATATTTACATGCTATTATGGATAAAAGATACCCCATTATTAGGAACAGACACTGATGAGTCTGTCTTGTCTTTCATACAACAGCATGTGACATGCACCATCACAAATGACGATGCTGACAAGGGCTTGAGACAGCAAGTTCTACATTTTCAAACTCATAGATGTGAGAAGTACTGTCGTCAAAAATTCAGATGCAATTTTAAAATTTTACACTAGATGTTGTTTGGAATTTCCACGACCTGTCATTTCAGAAGGAAGAGTCAACAGCTATTTGTCTGCAGTCAGCTGTAGTACCGCACCGGCCACCTCCTCGGATATTAACAAGGCTGCGGTGATAGACAAGAAAAAGCAGAGGTTAGCGCACCAGTCTACACGGTACGCAAGATGGAAGAAGAGCTCGACGCGACGGCCCCGGGAGAGAGACGAGAACCCTGGATGGCATGTGAGCAGCGTGGGACGCCGGAAGAGAGAGAGCAGACATCGGAGGGACCTGAAGAGCAGAAGAAGGGAACCGAGAATGACGAGAACCTAGACAAGGACCCCGAAGCTCCGACTTCACCTCCTCATGATGACGGGTCCTGGAAAAGCACTCCTGATACTGCTGAGGCTTCCAAACAGGAACCTGTCGGTACAGCCCCTGCCACGTCCCAGGAGGGTCGTGGCTACAGGCAAGTCTCCCTCTTTGATTATGTGATAAAGCACAGGTGGTGGATGGGGAGTGTACCATATCAATAATTTAACCCTAACATCACCAGAGACATGGGTGCGGTCGTGGTTGCACTGTTCTGTGGAATATTAGACAGCAACCCACTCAACCTCTGTTATTTCTGGGTTTTTTTCTTTTTGGGCATTGCTGTTGTCTTTCGTTGTTTCCGGAGGCCTCTACACAAGCGTTTCCTGCAATTGAAGACCTGGGGGTACCAAGGAAAACCCAGTGGAGTGGGAACAAATCAAGGGGACATTCTTCTGGGAGAAGTTAAACAACCCTCATAAAAGTCCATACCCCAGGACTACTTTGACTTATTACTTGGAAGCAAGATATATGGTTTTGCTGCATCTTTCTTTTTTTGTTGCTGACTACATTAAAAAGACACGTGTACGTCCCCATGTCTAAAGTCTGAAGCCTCTGTATTCTGAGATTCCCTTACACGCTACGGTCTATACCACACAGACATACACTGACAAGGAAATCACCAAAAAATACATACAACATCAGAAGAACAGACGCTTCCAAGTATATCAATGACTACAACCCTGTGATTCTGAAGATGTGGAATGCAAATATGGATCTACAATTTGTTGCAGACAACTCCATCATTGTTGCTCGCTACGTGACGTCACATATAACAAAATCAGAGTTGAAAGAGATGTGGGAGGAGATTTCTGTAGACAAGAGTCTTACCAAGAAATTGTACAGTTTCAGTTTGAAAATGCTTTCCCACAGAGAAATAGGATCCTATGAGTACTTGGATGACTTGAACTCGGCTAGTTTGTTCTCCAAGTCAAGAGAAATTGTATGGGTAAGCATAGGCCTTGCAAGCAGTCAAAATGGAGTATTAAAATCTTACCCAGAAAAACAGTACCTAGCAGAATTTGATCCAGAAAGTAGAGACATTCTGAAAACTAATATGTTGGATACATACTACCCAAGAAGGAGTACTCATCTTCAAAACATGTGTCTCTATGAAGTACTTCAGCACTATACATATCGAAGTAATGTAACTGAAAGCATAGAAGAAGGAAGATATGCATTACTTGGATGTGATGGTTGTTTGGTGAGACATAACAAAGGAAATCTAATTAACCACAGAAAGATTAGTTGCCAAACCCCAGAGAGAAGAGAGTTTTTCTACTTGGCACTTTTGTAGTTGTTCAAGCCATAGCGTGCTGAAGAAGAAGACTTACTTAGACACTATGACTGTTATGAAGACTCTTTCAACGCTGTAAAAGACAGTATTGAGTATTCTATCTTTCCAACCAACTTGCAAATGTTGAAAGATGAGATTGAATAGGAAGAAACTGTCACTGCTGAGATAGTTAGAGAGAGTTCACATAGCAGCCAAAGTTCTGCACCAGCGAGTCAAGATCCTCTTGGAGAACCAATAATTCAAAATGAAGCACCTATAGTTATGAATGAGGTGGAGAATTAAATGCAGCAAGCAAGAAAAGAAAATGTGGATTTTGAACAGTTAGTAGATCAATTGAACAGTGAACAAAAAGACATTTACAACAATGTTAAAGATAAAATCGTGCATACATTTCTCCACAAAAAGAAACAGTATGAGTATTATTCACTTAAACCAATTTTACTATACATTAGTGGTCAAGCTGGCACTGGAAAAAGTTTCCTAATTAAAGTTCTCACCGGTTATCTACAGAAGATTAAAGATTCAAGTTTGTCATGTGTAGTTATTGCACCAACAGGATTAGCTGCACAAAACATTAAAAGAAATACTGTACATCGACTATTGATACTACCTGTTGAACGTGACAATAAACTGGAATATCAGGAATTAACTGGTGATGCTTGTAATGAGGTACCAAGAGAATTGAAAAAAATGAAGCTTCTAATTATTGATGAAGTGAGCATGGTATCGTACATAATGATTGCCTTCATACACTTAAGAGTGTAGCAGGTTTTAAGAACAAACTACAATGTACTCTTTGGAGGAAAACATTTTGTTGTGTTTGGTGACCTACTTCAACTTACCCCTGTAAAAGGACAACCTGTTTTCAAAACACTTGTGCATAATAAAACAAGAAATTGTCTAGGAATAATGGGGAACATAAATATTTGGTTAAACTTTGAATACAAGGAACTAGTGAAAAATATGTGTCAGGCATCTGATGTGGAATATGAAGATATACTGAAGGACATTAAAGTAGGAGGTCTGACAAAAGAGGGGAAATGTGCTTTGGAAAGTCACCTTATCAAAAGACTATTTCCATCTCATACTACAGCAGCAGAACTGATGTACAATTTCATTGAACATCAGAAATCTATAGCTTGTTTAATGCCAACACCTCAAGAATGCTCCAACTTTAATGAACAATTACTACAACTGGAGAAAGAAGATATATTGGAAATTACAGCTATTGATAAAATGGAACATCAGGGAGTCACGATACTAGTCACAGATAAACTACAAGCAGAATTGGATTCTTTGGAGAAGTCTGTATTGAAAACTGCAGGATTAGAAAAACATTTGCGAGTGAGCAAAAACTGTAGAGTAATTTTGCATCATAAATTAAATGTTGGAGAAGGGTTAGTAACTGGTACAATGTGTAAAGTTATTGATTTAATTAATTTCCAAAATAGAGATGAGGTTGAATACTTGGCCATAAAAGTTAGTCAGATTTATGGTGTCAAACAGATTGGCTGATGCATTGTACTTTTTTTGCTAGTGAAAGATTTATATGTGCAGCGCCAGCAGTTCTCACTCTCTCTAGCTTATGCTGTAATTATCCATAAATCACACAGTTTTGGTGTAGATACAGCGTTTGTTAATATTGGATCTACTGTATTTAAAGAAGGAATGTCATATGTAGTATTGCCATGAATTAGAATAGTGACCAGTTTGTTTTTGATTGACTTTGAAGATAAGAAAGTTAATACTGATACAAACTGTGTAAGAGAGTGCAATTGGGTTAAGAAGTCTATATGCTCTTAATTTAGGCCAATACCCTGTTTATGAGAAATGGATAATCTGTCCAAAGCGGAAGCTTGCAAAACAGTCTATGGTTTCTCAAGAAAAGAAATGACACAAGGACAATCCAGAGGGTGTTAAGAAGAGAAAACTGGAAAATGATCATGAGATTGTAGGTTACCAGTTGGAAAACAGTTTAGGTGTCAACTGCTATGTTCTAGGAAACAAAATTCAACAAAAATCAGATAAGAGAATGTGTTCTGCACTATATCATCTGCTCCAACACTTACTGACTGACAAAACTGTTATACATTGTGCTTCAGGTATCAGAGATCTTTTAGATATATGTATCAGATCACTAATATTTACTCTGAACACTCAACAAGATGCACAGGAATTTGTTATGGTCAATCTTGGAGTTTCAGAACAAGAAGGAGTAAATATTGATGATTTATTTGGACTGAGTTACAAAAGGAACAATGACTGTGAAGGTTGCTCTTTCACAGCTAGCGCTGAATACAATTCTGAAAGATTTCTCTACTTGACATTACCGCATTCTAAAACTGTGCCTTTTGAGAAATTGCTTAAAAAGGCTACCCAAAATATGACCTGCCCAAACTGCAGATCAAATATTTTGTCTACATTGTTTCCAGGAACAACTGGAAAATACCTTATAGTAATGCTACAATGATGCAGAGCAGATGGTGCCAAATTGGAAACCCAAATTTCAAACTTCAAAGCTGAACAATTATCAGTTTTGGGAAAAACTTTTACTAATTGGGTTTCACCTTTCACATAGGAGTTAATACAACCCCTGGACACTACACTGTCTATTTAAAGAGCAAAACTGGATGGACAGAATGTAATGACAGCAACATTGCATTGAAACTAAAACTTCCTTGCGAACTACCAAACTCATATCTTTTCTTTCTTCAAGGGAAGTTCTAAAGAGAAATTGAGGATAAAAAAAAGGGGTGTTCAGTGTTATTTCTACATGATTCATCTATGTTTTAAACATTATTTGGCCTATTGGGGGTAATGTCTTCAAAAAGTTCTTCAAAATTCAAGAATCCTTTTATCTTCTACAAATTACTTTATATATCATCAAACTAATGCATTCTCTAATTAAAGTCTGAAACTGGATGGACATAATCTAATTACAGCAGCATTAAGTTGAAAGCAAAAACTGCCTTCAAAACTAAATAACCGACCCCTTTTGTTTCTTTAATCAAACTTCAACGTACTACTTGTGGAAAAATAGTATTGTGTGAGATTTTGTCTACATGGATCATCAGTAGTTTACACATCATTTGGCCTACCAGGGGTGATGTTTTCAAGAGAATCTCCAAAATTAAAGAGTTGTTTAATTTTAATTGTAGTCGTGTACCAGATATAATAATTTAGACAATATTTCTTACATAGGTTTCTTTAGATTAGTATAGTAACTCCAGATAAAACAACTGATTCATGAATTGTAGTGAGTGCAATGCATAGTGTCACTTATTTATAGTGAAATACTGTGCAATTTTTTTTAGTTTTTTACAATCTATTGATTGTTTTTTTCCCCACTGTTTGAGGGTTATGCTTCATACAGACCACATTTTATGGTGAAGAAGTATGTAAGCTGAGAACAGTAAAAAAGGGAAAGGGAAATTGAAATACTTTAATCTAATGTGAGATGCTATTAAAGCATAAGAAATGTCTACTGTTTTGTATATGATATCAATGTTTTCATTGTAGAAATTAAACGTTTATTGTGCAATTCTGTAAAAAGTAATATTAACTTTTATTTTTGTTTATTTTCTTTTTAAACAGATGAACGCCAACATCTATTGGAGTAATGCATCTCCTAAATAGTTCTTTCTATGTTGTTCAAGAAACTTACATTGTCAAGGTACACACTGAGGCAGATTGTGATACAGCCACTGAGACATCCAGACACACACCAATACAGCCATTAACATGCCTACTCACACACTGGGATGTGCGCTCAGACAGCTACTTATTCACCCATACAGCTACTAATACACCCTCCCACTTAACCATACAACACTGACACACCTATTCAATCACCCATACTCTACTCATGCATCCTCTCACTCACTGATATAGCCACTCACTTATCCATATAGCCCCTCACGTACCTACTCATGCACACATACAGTCACTCACACACCCACTCACTCACCCTAAAGCCACGGATATACCTACTCACTCACCCACACAGCTACTCACACACCCACTCATCCATACACCACTCATGTACTCACTCACATACCCATACAGCTATTGACTAACTCACCCATATAGCCATATCCACATTTACTCACTGATATACCACTCATGCACTCACTCACCCATACAGCCACTGACATACCAATTCACTCACCCATATTCCACTCATGCACCTTCTCACTCATTGATAAAGCCCCTCATGCACCTACTCACTCACCCATATAGACACTCACACACCCACTCACTTACCCTAAAGCCACTGATATACCAACTCACTCACCCACATAGCTACTCACACACCTACTCACTCACCCATCCATACACCACTCATGTACTCATTCACATACCCATACAGCTATTGACACATCCATTCACTCACCCATACTCTACTCATGATCTCTCTCACTCACTGATTGAGCCATTCACACCCACTCACTCACCCATGTAGCTCCTCACACACCCACTCATTCATATAAAGAGCCACTCACTCACCTACTCACTCACCCATACAGCCACTGACACACCCACTCACTCACCCATACAGTTATTCATACACTCACTAACTCACCCATATAACCATATCCATATTTACTCACTGATATACCACTCATGCACTCACTCACCCATACAGCCACTGACATACCAATTCACTCACCCATATTCCACTCATGCACCTTCTCACTCATTGATAAAGCCCCTCATGCACCCACTCACTCACCCATATAGACACTCACACACCCACTCACTTACCCTAAAGCCACTGATATACCAACTCACTCACCCACATAGCTACTCACACACCTACTCACTCACCCATCCATACACCACTCATGTACTCATTCACATACCCATACAGCTATTGACACATCCATTCACTCACCCATACTCTACTCATGATCTCTCTCACTCACTGATTGAGCCATTCACACCCACTCACTCACCCATGTAGCTCCTCACACACCCACTCATTCATATAAAGAGCCACTCACTCACCTACTCACTCACCCATACAGCCACTGACACACCCACTCACTCACCCATACAGTTATTCATACACTCACTAACTCACCCATATAACCATATCCATATTTACTCACTGATATACCACTCATGCACTCACTCACCCAAACAGCCACTGACATACCAATTCACTCACCCATACTCCACTCATGCACCTTCTCACTCATTGATAAAGCCCCTCATACACCCACTCCCTCACCCATAAAGACACTCACACAGGCACTCACTTACCCATATAGCCACTCACACACCCACTGACTCACCCATACAGCCACTCACACACACACTCATTCAATTATACAGCCACTCACATACTAATTCACTCACTCATACAGGCACACACACAGCCACTTACCCATATAGCCACTTACATAGCCTCTCACTCACTGATACAACTACTAACATGCCCACTCACTCACCCACACAGCTACTCACACACCCACTCACTCACCCATACACCACTCATGCACTCACTCACATACCCATACAGCCACTGACATACCCATTCAGTCACCCACTACCACTCACATACCCTCTCACTCATTGATATAGCCACTCACACACCCAGTCACTTATCGATACTGCCCCACACACACACACTCATGCACACATACAGTCACTCACACACCCACTCACTTACCCTAAAGCCACTGACACTCACTCACCCACACAGCTGCTCACACACCCACTCACTCACCCATACAACACTCATGCACTCACTCACATACCCATACAGCTATTGACACACCCATTCACTCACCCAAACTCCACTCATGACCCCTCTCACTCACTGATAGAGCCACTCATACCCACTCACTCACCCATATAGCTCCTCACACACCCACTCATTCACACATAGAGCCCCTCATGCACCCACTCACTCACCCATATAGCCACTCACATACCCACTGACTCACCCATATAGCCACTCACACACATGCACTTATACAGCCACTCACACTAACTCATGCACCCATACAGGCACATACACAGCCACTTACCCATACAACCACTCACACATCCTCTCACTCACTGATACAACCACTCACACACCCACTCACTCACCCACATAGCTACTCACATACCCATTCATTCACCCACATACCACTCATGCACTCACTCATTCACCCATACAGCCACTGACATACCCATTCACTCACCCATGCAGCCACTGATGCAGTCATTCAATCACCCACTTCCACTCACATACCCTCTCACTCAAAGATATAGCCACCCACACACCCAGTCCCTTACCCATACCGCCTTTCATGCACACAGTCACTCACATATAACGTCACTCACATACCTAATCACTCACTCATCTACCACTCATATACCCACACAGCTCCTCACACACCCACTCATTCACCCATATAGCCACTGACACACACTCACTTATCCTCACAGCTACTCACACACCCACTCACTCATCCTTACAGTTACTCACACACTCACTCATTGACCCATACAGCCACTCACACATGCACTCCTTTACCCTTATACCACTCATGCACTCACTCACCCATACAGCCACTGACACACCCATTCACTCACCCATACAGTCACAAACACACCCATTCAGTCACCAATACGCCACTCATGCACCTTCTCACTGATATAGCCATTCACACACCCACTCACTCACCCATACAGCCCCTAATGTACATGTACAGTCACTCACACACCCACTCAATCACCCATACACCACAGTAGTAGAAAGTTGACTTTCTACTCACCACTCATGTACTCACTCACTCACTCACCCATACAGCCACTGACACACCCATTCACTGACCTATAAAGCCTATACAGCCCCTCACACATCCAGTTTTCTCACACATAAAATCACTCACACACCCACCTACTCACCCATATACCACTCACACACCCACTCACTCACCCACACAGCTATTTACATACCCACTCACTCATCCATACAGTAACTAACACACCCACTAAATCACTCATACAGCCACTCATACATGCACTCACTCACTCATACACTACTCATGTATTCACTCACTAACCAAGGCAGCCACTGACACACCCATTCGCTTACTCATACTCCACTCATGCACCCTTTCACTCACCAATAAAGCCCCTCACATATCCACTCACTCACCCATACAAGCACCCACACAGCAACTCACGTACCCATTCAGCCACTCACATACCCACTTGCTTACCCATATATAACTCACACACCCACTCACTTACCCATACAGTCCTTCATGCACCCACTCACACATACAGTCACTCACATATCCACTCACTCACCCATAAAGCCACTGACAAAGCCACTGACTTACACATGCAGCCACTCACAGTCACTCACTCATTCATAGAGGCAGTCATGCATTCATTCACTCACTCACTGATACATCCTCTCATAAACCATCTCACTCACTCATACAAGCACTCACATACTCACTCACACACTCATACTTCCACTTACATGCTCACTATCTCACTCATATAGCAGGTCATACACCCACTCATATACTCACTCACTTGCTCACTCACTCAAACACTAGTACAGGCACTCATCCATCCATTCACTCACACATACAGCCAATCACTCACCTTTATAGACACTTACACATCCAGTCACCCATGCAGTCATTAACACACTCAGTCACACACGTATAAACCACTCCTCTTTATATATACACAGGCATACAGTTTATCTTTTTTTAACCATGAAAGGCAGTTCTGACAAGAACCTTTTATTTCTTCTTTTACTGGAACTGTGTTTTTTATTGATTTTTTATTTTCTTAACCTTTTTGTATTTTTTGTGTTTTTTCAAACAAAATGACAACGAGTGGGAAAAAACACAAAAACAGTGGAAAAACTGGAGTAAATTATAAGAAAATTAGCAGGTATCTTGCGTTACTGTCTCCAAAACGACATCAACAGACTGCTCACCAGTTGTTAGGGTAGTGTTGCAGTCAAGGCAATAGGTCCAAATGCGCCTTAACTCGGGATACATTTCTGGCTGTCGTCTTTCCACTTCTGCTGACACTCTCTCTCCGGGAGTAGGTGGTGCAGCCCTGGAGGTCAATCTCCTTTTGTGCCCTCTTCAGGTTCATCTTGTGGTAGGTTTTAGTGTGATACAGCCTGCTTGTTGTACCACAAGAATACTTTTTGGCTGGGCCCCTTGAAAGGGACTTATTGAAAAAGCTGCATTTGACAAAATTTGCTACTGTTTTGGATTCCCCAGATGCAATTGTGAAGATATCACAGGCTATACTTTGCATTTTAGGGGCTGGTCCTTCATCACCAGAGTCTTCCTGATGTTCCCCATGCTCCTGCTCCTCTGGTTGCTGTGGAACCTCCTACTGGTCACTGCCTCCTGTTGCCATTTTGGATGGAAAAAAAAGACAAAAGAAATCCCTAAGTATAGTTCTGCACTAGTAGTAAAGTACAGCTCCAAAGAATGATCCAGATATCAATTGGAAGATTTAAGAAGAGAGGAACGGGTAGGAACTTCCTGCGAAGATTAGTGAAAACTGTCTTCTCCAATAATATCTCTTTGTTTCCAGGTCACATGATCTTCGTGAATCCTGATGTCATTGCGAAGACCGGCGTTGTTGCAACAACCCGAAATACAATTAAAAAGTACTATACATTTATATTAATTAACAAAATATAAGTGTATACACTATATTAGAAAACAGCTGTTGCCAAACATTAATTATAATACATGTATATATGTGTTTTACACTTTTTCAAAAACACGCTATCCTCGCGACTTTTCCACAAAACCGGAACATATGCAATAATTTGCGACAAATAAAAAATGTAGAAAAATAAATACACAGTTATTAACCCCCTGAAACAAATGGCAAGGAGAGACACAGAGTAATATGTAAATAGGTGGTCCATTAAGCAACTGTAGTGTACAATATACACTAGGCATTTACACAATGGGAAAGCATTTACCAATTTGCCACTAGAAGGTACTGCAGTTGGGTAGACATCTTTTAGGTGAGAGGTGTGGCGCAGGGGCCAGGGCGGCAGACTCCGGAGTGCAGGGCTCACGGTTCGATCTTCGGCACCGGTGGCAACTCAGCGCAGCATTATGTGACTCTGGGCAATAGCTCACTTAATCTCTGCAATGGTCCCCAGCGCCTTGAGACCCTTAGGGGTGAATAGTTTGCGCTTTATAAATAACGGATTTAGGCAAAACTGTAGACTCTTTTTAAAAACAAGTTAGGTTCCATTATCCCCCTGATGCTCATTTAAGATCAATTAAACTTCAATGGAAAGCACTTACAAATGTAATCATAGCAGGTGCCCCAGGTGAAGCTCAACTTGAGTAAAATAGCAATGATCTTAACTTCTTGGGCTTAACGAATGCAAAGCAAGTATGCTTTCTCTAATATCCTACATTGAAGAATGATTTGAAATCATTAATAGAAGTGAATGCATCATTAATCTATTGGAGCAGAATCTGAACTTGGATGACTGTGATGAGTGGTTTCTTTATTGATGTATCCTTGTAAGAGTAGAGTGCATGGTTTTCCCTTTTAAATATCCTAAGTATGCAAATGCCCAAAATCCATGCCACCACTCAAACACATGCACTCACAGACCCATACAGCCACTCACAAACCCACCTACAGACCCATAGCAGCACTCACTCAGCCATTCACAGACATACACAGGCACTTACACAACCACTCATAGACCCACACAGCCACTCACACACCTACTCACAGACCCATAGCACCACTCACAGACCCACACACAGACCCACTCAGGCACTCACGCACCCACTCAAACACCCAGTGAGACACTTATGCAACCACTCTATCTATTTGATTTGTATATTTCGCATGTTGTTTTCATTATCTTTTATCTACTTATATGCCATGTTTGGCCCAATTATTATTGGGGGTCCTAACCTGTGACCTGCACCTGATCTCCAATTACCATGTTATATTTTGTCCAGTAATATTTGTCCATTTCCCGAACATCATCTACCTAATTACTTGAAGTGTATAGCTCTTGCAGCTGTATATCCATTTTGATTTGTATATTTCACATGTTGTTTCATTATCTTTTTATCTACTTGTATGCCATGTTTGGTTTATATTATCTTCTCATGTAAAGCGCTCTGATACCTCTGGGTCTAGCCAGCGCTATATAAAACTTTTTAAATAAATAAATAAACCACTCCCAGACCCACATAGACACTCAAACACCTACTCACACACCCATTGAGACACTCACACACTCACTCACACACCCACTGAGACACTGATGCACTCACTCACACATACTCTCAAAGGTTACAGGTTACAGTTAGAAAATAACATTAAAAAAGCATGGAAATTCACTGAAAAAAACAAAGGTTACAGGGACGTTATAGTTCGGATATAGGATAAAAAAACAAAGGTTACAGGGACGATATAGTTAGGCTCAGACAAGTGAAATTCAGCAGTTATAGTTACCTGAGCTAACTATAACTTACGCTCCGCAATGCACTGCTTATGACCTCACAAATAACATCACCCATGATATGGTCAATGACATCACTGATGACATCTCAAATGATATCAATTATAACATCACTGATGACATCACTGATTATATCATCCACAGAACCACTCACACACCCACTTACACCCCTATACAACCTCTCATATATCCACTCACACCCACACAACTACTCACATACCCATTCCCAGACCCATACAAGTATTCACACAATCACTCATTCTTCCATAGAGCCACTAACACACCCATTCTGTCACTCATACAGTCACTCACACAACCATTCACTCACCCATACAGCCACTCATACAACCAGTCACTCACCCATACAGCCTCTCACATAGCCACACACTCACCCATACAGCTACTCACAAACAGACGTATTCACCTATACAGCCACTTATACACCCACTCACTCACCCATACAGCCTCTCAAAACAGCCACTTACTCACCCATACAACCACTCATAATCTCACTCACACACCACACATCCACACAACCACTTACATACCCATTCACACATCAATACAAGCAGTCCCACATCTGCTCACTCATCCATACAGCCATTCACACAGAGAAACACTCTCCAATACAGCCACTGACACACAAACTCACTTAACCAAACACCCACTTAAACAGTTACTCCCTCACCCAAACAGCCACTTACCCACCTACTCACTCACTCATATAGCCATTCATACACCCACTCACTCGCACAGCCACTCACCCACCCATACACCCACTGACATACCCATTCACTCACTAATACAGCCACTCAGACAGCCACTGACTCACCCATATAGCTACTGGCACACCCACTCACCCACACAGCTACTTACATACCCACTCAATCCCCCATACAGCCACTCACATACACACTCACTCACCCATACACCACTCATGCACTCACTCCCTCACTCTAACAGCCACTCACACAACCACTCGTGCACCCATACAGCTACTCATAAAACCAGTCACTCACCCTTACAGCCACTCATACAGCCACTCACTCACCCATACAGCTACTCACACACCCACTTATATACCTATGCAGCCACTCAGACACCCACTGTCACACAGATGCATAAAGTCACACAGACGCTCATACAATATATGTTAGAAGTAGTATCACTCATTAGTAGTACACCTAGTATACTAATTTAACATTGTAGTAGCTTAGTATATATGTTTAGCAATAATAAACTCTAGAAAATACTTACACTCACTGGATGATGTCATCAGTGATGTCATTTGAGATGTCATCAGTGATGTCATCAGTGATGTCACTGACCATGTCATGAGTCATGTAATATGTGGGGTCATAAGCAGTGCATGTGGGGGAGTAAGTAATAGTTAGCTCAGGTTTCTATAGCTGCTGAGTTTTACTGGTTTTGTATGAGTGAAATCTGAGCCTTACACCAGGGGACCAAAACATTGATGCTGTAATCACCACAATCATTATAAATTTATATAAATTTGTTTTTTCTCATAATAGTATGTATTCATATACAAGAAGATTATATTATTGGGGTAATTCCCGTGGTACATTGGATTTTCATTTTTTTATACTGTTAAAATCTAAGAGTTGCCACGGCAAAGTGCGATTGGATCTAATACATCTGACCCTGTTTTATTTTTAATTCGCGTTTTGAAAAGACACACTGCATATTACATTTTGTGTTCTAATTTGTCAATGCACTTGTATTTTATTATAAAAGACTACAAAAATGGAGGTGAGCCAGTCTGTTTTGCCCTGACTCTTTGAGAGCGAGATTGCGGTAGCCTGTCTCTTGGTTCGAACTTATCATTTTCTGAGACTTGACTTCAAGTCAGCCTCTTGCTGTATCTGATTAAGCTTTATGCTATTTACCTATATTGATTCACCATGCATTTTGATTATTATTTTTGCCTTCTGTACTGCACTTTAATTATTTAATAAACCTTCATGGTTCTGAAACTTTTAGAAGGCTCAACTCCCTTTTTGATTTGAACTTCTAGCATTTAGAGCATGGCCTCTTAACATGAGCTCCAATAGTGCTACTGATGACTTTGTGAAACCTCTGAGCTCGTCCACACACCTGTTTAAAATGCTGCATGCTCAATGTTTAAGGTCCTAAGTAAGCAATATAGCCTGTGCTGGGGGCAGTAATGGTTGTTAAAGCCCTGAACTAGAGTTACAGGCCCAAGTCCCAATCAAGGACCTGTAGCAACCGTTATAGCCTCGGGCAGAAAGGCTGTAAAGCTATTAGAACTTTTGACCTAGTGGGGGTAGGGTGTTCTAAATTAAACAGGGAAAAACAAAAAGACAATCATTGGAATGTTAGAGCACAGTGCTGGCCATTATTGGGCCAGAGCCAGTCTATTGTCTACAATGGCGCACTCAACATTCCAATGCTCTAATAAGTATTTCACTACAGCATCAAAGCCTTAACATCGACCGGCATTTATACTGAATTCGCAATATCGATATTGATATCAATATCCTGTCATGGCAAGTAGAAGTGTAAAGAAAAATGATAAGTTTATGTACAGGTAGATACTATTTAACACCAAATTGTGATGTACAACCCCTCTAATGACTAGGATGTCAATTTTGCAGACTATGGTGCATATTTTTTAGAACTTTGCATCATGCTTGCACCACGAAACGTGGCACATGCATGACGCAAACCTCTACATCAGATTTATGAAGGCATGCAAAACCACTTTGTATGGCTTTGAATGGCTTAAAGCAGCTGGAGAAAGGCAACACAGGGCAAATCGCTGTGTTGCCTTACACTGCGCAAGGGAGGCGTTCCATGGGCGTTGCGGTGGGAGTTCCCACGTAACTGCCATGGTTTTTGATGCAGTTCTAGATTTACAAGGACTTATAAATCTGGGAATGCACCAAAAAGATACGCCTCCCCAGGAGAGGTGTAACAAGGAGAAGGAGAAATATCTTTGTTTCGCCTCTCTTTTTCCTCTTTCTATGTGTGCTGCAGAAGGCAACCCATATAGAAAGAGAAAAAAGCCTCTCAGGATTGTTTTTGTGCAGGAAGGAGACCCTTCCAGCACAAAAACAATTCTGCCTACAACACAGGCACCCTTGCACCACAGCGCCACCACAGGGGGAAAGAATAGGAATGCACCGTATTGGACAAATACCTCGCATTCCTGCCCTTTCCCTGTGGCCCAGGGCAGCACAGCAAGATGACTTGCTGCGCTGCCTTGCGCCACAAATTTCATGAATATGTCCCCATGTTTCTTTAACTGCTTAATACAGTTTTTCATGTATACTCTCTTACTCCAAAACTCTAACCCTTACATCGGATTTTCATTTCGATGTCTTGGGTCCATTCCTATTAGTTTTTGCTTTCCCACTGTTCTTTACGTTCCAAGCCCCTTATGATGCTTACCTAGATAATTTTAGAATTCTAAAACTATAGATTATTTTTTAACTTACAAATGGACTTAATGGTCTCATTGACTTAGTCCACCTTTGTTTGTGCCCAGTCCCAAAGCACTTTTTAAAATAAGTGTGCTATCAATGAAGACCATGTTGGAAGAATAACAAAACCTAAACATGCCTGCATCCTTCCTAATATTTTGGAACATGAGTAACAAAATGATGCACAGAGAACTCAGAAAAGTGACATTGCTGACAATGTGCTGAGATCCATGCCTAGCACCATGCCTTGTCTATTCTCTGCTTCTTTCCCTCACTTGAGTCCAAAAAAGTGGGGAGTTAGGCTCACTGTTTAATTCCTAGTGCAACTGATCGTACTATTCCCTAGCTCCCTTTTATATCCAATTATCCTATTGTTTTTCTGTGTCACATTCATTTTGCATTCCCCTTACTTATTTTTTCTTGCAATATTGTAAATTATTTCACAACTCATTGAACAAAAAGCTCAGCTAGCAAGAAATTCAGAGAGAAAGTTAAACAACTTTGACTCCAAAACTATTTCAGTTTGTGGGCACCCACAGTGGCACATTTATTGATTAATTTCATTTAAGGCTAAATTAGAGTCTATATTCATTTACTTACTTGGTAAAGAAAGATCTAACTAAAAGGGGCTTCTAGACGCTGGAGAAAAAAACAGATAAAACCACGACAAGCTCCATAAGAGAACCTAAAAATAAGAATGAGCAAAATAGAAAGGGTTTGAGGGCCTTGAAGAAACTGAGATAGTTGCCCATTTTATTGAGGTTGCAGGACTTATTTTACCATAGCTTGGGCATCCAACATGCTCTTTTTTTAACAGAAACACAAAAATGATGGATTGATTTGCAGAATGCAAGTCTCCATGTGAGACATAAAAGTAACCACTTGGGAATCTATCAGAAGGTGGACAAACTTTCTGGGCTGGGGCAAAGTATGTGTCAGACAAAGATGCCTTTCAACCCAGAAGATTGTCTTTGGTTGCTGGTGCAAAGCTATTTAGAATTTTGTCGATTCCATTCCTCCAAACCCTGTACAAGTGTAAAATAGTTATTCTGCTTTTCTAATATTTGATTCATGAGCCATCTTTTCTAATGGGCATCTCCCCACACAAGCAGACAGTTCTGTAGTTGCTGGTATTCCAACTGATCCATTTTTATACAGCCTAGGGGATAATCTCTGGAAGAGTGATCTTCTCTTGATAGAGAAAGCAGTGCTGTATTTAAATTCAGCATGGTTTGCTTGTTTTGCTCCATTGCATTGGAAGTAGAAGCCAATATGCAAAGCTTCATTAGAGTCATAGATTAAGCAGACTGACTAAGAACAGGGGTAGACAACTCATTGCCACTAGCCCAAGATTTATGAGAGGCCAGAAATCATGGCCATTAAGGGGGCTTAATAGCTCTTTACTACTGTGAATTCCCAGAGAAAGCCTTTTACTCGAAGTTATATGTGGTGAGCTTCACCAAAGAGTCAAACTCAGTTAACAATTGACCCAGAAGTGGTTTTGGAGGTGCTACTCACTCATGAGTAACTGTATAATTACTCAGTAAAGATCTTTTCTTTCAAAACGACTGTGCATTTTGAAGATTTATGAATGGTTGTTGCTTGGTATTGTGTATCTTGAGCCCATGCACAGAAATAGCAGACCTTAGATTAAGCATATTTTAAGAGATGCTGTTGCTCCAGCATTCTAAGAACAATCCTAGTCCATATTTTTTAGCCAGACGAGGCCTTGCCATGATAATTGGGCAGCATGTGGCAATCCGCCATGATGGTTGATCAGCATGTGGCAAGCGCTTGTATGGGGAGAGCTGAAAGGATTGTGAGGAGGTTGAAGGTATGCAAGGTAGTGACGTGTGTTGCCTGCAGCAGTAAATGATCATTCACATTTGGGTAATTGCCTGGGTTTCCACTGATTTAAGGAGGATCCTACATATATTAATATATTGCATGTTTTGGTACTTTTTTGCACAAAATACAGAGGTATAAAAACCTATATATTACAGGGTAACATGAAATATCGGAAATACATTGCAGCTAGTTGTGAAATACGGATTTCATAATCTTATTGGCAGCCCCTAAAGCACTACTTAGAGCTATAACATTGTTAGGACTACTAGAGTTATGCTACAGTATACAAAAAAGTGATGGGTGAAATGCTTGAATTAATCTCAGCCACTGGTAATTACTCGGGCCACACCCTAATCCACTGTTATTTTGCACACCAGGCCACCTCAATTTGGACCCAGTAATATGCAAATCAGTCCTGACCCTGCTCCAATGGGAACAGTCCAGCTGAACTGACAGGCCATGTACTCCCTGAACCAGAACACAGTCAAATCAGGATATGCCTCACCCTAGTTAGTGCTAATCAGCCAGGTATAGCTTGGTTCCATTGATACAGTGTGCATGGGACCTACATCTGGGTACTACTGTCCCACTTCCGGTGACACACTAGAGTACACAAAAAAGTGGTGGATGGAATGTTTGAAATAATCTCAGCCACTGGTAATTACGAGGTTGCATCCCAATCCATTGTTATTTTGCTCACCATACGGTCTCCGTTTGGACCCAGCCATTACCAACTCATTTCTGACTCTGCTCCAGTGGGAACAGTCCAGTTCGACCTGCCAGGTCAGATCCTCCCTTTTTAGGTCTCGCCTGGCATTGCAGCGCAAAGCGCTGCTCGCTCGGCGCGAGATTTTGTGGATGAGGGGTTTTCAGAAAGGGATTCTAAGCCCCGCCCCTCATTTCCATTGTCTTGCGTCACCGTTTATGCTAAACGGTGGCGTGCCATTGGAAATGAGGGGTTTTTGTTGACGCCTTTTCGCCTCCGATCCGGACTGGGTCGCCTGCTTTGCTGCTGTCGCAAAGCAATTTCTTATCTTTATGGGGGCCAGCCATCTGTTTTCACTCAGCCCCGTGTTTATAAACAAGCGTCTGAATGAAAACAGATGGTGAGCGCTTGTTTTATTGCGCAACCTGCCATTAGTGCGCTTCGTAGCGCTGGTGAACGGTGACTTCATGCCATTCCAAAGACCGAGTTTGAGGAGTGTTGTCTGGTCCGTTTAAGGTACTATGTGGTAATCCTTACATTCAGTATCTGTGAACCAATCAACCATTCTGTTTGAAAAATCAGCAGCGACTAAACCACTGGTCAGGTGGGGTCAGAAAGAATGAGGCCCGAGGGATTGTCTGACTGCTCGAGCCAGGGACGTAAGGCAGCCCCCACTGCACCTAAAGCCTTGATTAGTCGTGATTTACAATGTCTTAGAGGCGACTCGCCGCTCTCTGTAGTAGCCCCATCATACGTAGCGCCACTGGCCACGGAAGTCTTAGGTCAGACATACAGCCGCGGACACCGTGGCATTGTGGTTAGAGGCGGGTTGAATGGATTTATCGTATGAGTTTTGTACTTAATACTACTTTTTACTCGACTTAAGAACTTGCGCTCTTAGATGCCAACCGTAAGACATAGACATGCAAGACAGCTCAGAGAAGTAACGCTCGCTGCTGCAAGACAGCTCAGAGAAGTAACGCTCGCTGCTACGTGCGACGTAACGAAACGAACTCCTATTAAATCCAGCAACAGAAACATCAGCCATCTAGTGCGATTAACAACATAAGTGGTGTTAGAGGCGCTATGAAAATATACACGAGCTGTGTTTGATGCATCTCAAAGGAAGCATGTGAAAGTCAAGAAAACATGACTTCCTCGTAAAAGGCCTCACAAGGAGATATTTTTTCCAGATCCAAAAAGTGGAGAGGAAACTTAAACAGTGTTAATGTATGCATCTTTTCGAGATACAGCGTGCAGTTTAGTAAACATGCACCTACTGGGAGAATCCCGAGCGCTTGTAAGCGTTCATTAGTTAAGATGCGCCCGAAGTGGCAATTATTCCTAGGGTGGCATTTGACTTCAATCCTAATACCAATGCCACCCAAGTGCGTTGTGGATGTTTATGACAAGGCTACGTAGATCCAGGCAGTACAAAACAACTAACATTAAAGGCTTCAAATGCACCAGATAGATACATCGCCCATTATTTTATTTTTTTTAAACATTCAAAGGCGGATACCTTTAGATGCGCATTCTTAATCTCGCCCCAATTAGTCGTTCAAAACTATAGATTCATCTTATTTTGAATGCTCCACAACGTTTTAAGTTGTATTACTTTCAAGCACCAATTCAGCCTAAATCACAAATATTTCGGGCGCCCAACTAAACCTCGAATGCAAACCAGGGGCGTAATGCAGGCACCTTCAGGGCCCCCAACCCTTCAAGGGGCCTCCATTTAGTCCAAGTTCAAGTTCAATGAATATCTATAAGATATGTGAAGAGTGCCCCCCCTTTCCAGGTCTCCCATATCGGGGGGGGTTAGGGGGGGGTCATTCAGTGCCACCAAGGGGGGCACTTATGGAAGGGCCTTCTTAATAGAAATCAGCTTTCTAGACATTTGAGCCCACTGACAGAACGTACAAACTTGCCAAGCCCACAATATGGCAGGCTTTTTGCAGTGTCACGTGTATCATGTGTAGTGCAGCTGGTCTCTGTAATACCAGTGATCACTAAGGGTCGCCGTGGACACTAAAAAAAACCAACTTTGCAAGTATGTACAAAATATCCACTTATTTTATCAGATATAGGTGTGAGATCACCATTACTTCAGATGTAGGTGTGAGAACACTATCACTGCAGATATAGGTGTGAGATCACTATTACTGCAGATATAGGTGTGAGATCACTGTCACTGCAGATATAGGTGTGAGATCACTGTCACTGCAGATATAGGTGTGAGATCACTATCACTGTAGATATAGGTGTGAGATCACTATTACTGCAGATTTAGGTGTGAGATGACTATCACTGCAGATATTGGTGTGAGATCACCATCACTGCTGATATTGGTGTGAGATCACTATCACTGCAGATATAGGTGTGAGATCACCATCACTGCAGATATAGGTGTGAGATCACCATCACTGCAGATATAGGTGTGAGATCACCATCACTGCAGATATAGGTGTGAGATCACCATCACTGCAGATATAGGTGTGAGATCACTATCACTGTAGATATAGGTGTGAGATCACTATCACTGCAGATATCGGTGAGATCACCATCACTGCAGATATAGGTGTGAGATCACCATCACTGCATATATAGGTGTGAGATCACTATTACTGCAGATATAGGTGTGAGATCATTATTACTGCAGATATAGGTGTGAGATCCCAGTCACTGCAGATATAGGTGTGAGATCCCCATCACTGCAGATATAGGTGTGAGATCACCATCACTGCAGATATAGGTGTGAGATCACAGTCACTGCAGATATAGGTGTGAGATCACCATCACTGCAGATATAGGTGTGAGATCACTATCACTGCAGATATAGGTGTGAGATTACTATCACTGCAGATATAGGTGTGAGATCACTATTACTGCAGATATAGGTGTGAGATCACTATCACTGCAGATATAGGTGTGAGATCACTATTACTGCAGATATAGGTGTCAGATCACTATTACTGCAGATATAGATGTGAGATCACCATCACTGCAGATATAGGTGTGAGATCACCATCACTGCAGATATAGGTGTGAGATCACTATCACTGCAGATATAGGTGTGAGATAACCATCACTGTAGATATTGGTGTGAGATCACCATCACTGCAGATATTGGTGTGAGATCACTATCACTGCAAATATAGGTATGAGATCACTATCACTGCAGGTATAGGTGTGAGATCACTATCACTGCAGATATTATTTCAGATATAGGTGTGAGATCACTATCACTGTAGATGTTGGTGTGAGATCACCATCACTGCAGATATAGGTGTGAGATCACCATTACTTCAGATATAGGTGTGAGATCACTATCACTGCAGATATAGATGTGAGATCACCATCACTGCAGATATAGGTGTGAGATCACCATCACTGCAGATATAGGTGTGAAATCACTATCACTGCAGATATATAGGTGTGAGATCACCATTACTTCAGATATAGGTGTGAGATTACTATCACTGCAGAAATAGGTGTGAGATCACCATCACTGCAGATATAGGTGTGAGATCACTATCACTGCAGATATATAGAATACCTACGTGTTCGGTATACGAGAGTTTAATCTATTGGCATTATAAATGACAATGCCTTTTATTTATGTTTTTGCGGCACAGGTTTTAACCAATACTTCTCGACGTTAGTACTAGACTGTGTATTCATTACTTTAGGCTAAGTGCCCTATTGCTAATTTTATTCGCCTTACCACCCAACGCTCTATCGATTTGCCACAACTCTGGGTATATTTTGAGCAATGAGTCCTACACTGAGCGTTGGGTGGTAAGGCGAATAAAATTAGCAATAGGGCACTTAGCCTAAAGTAATGAATACACAGTCTAGTACTAACGTCGAGAAGTATTGGTTAAAACCTGTGCCGCAATTATAGTTGTTGAGCTCAACACCGCCCATGAAAGTGAATGGACCTTGCGATGTCATCCATAGAAATGGTATGATTCTTTGAGATTGCATTATGGCGAGACCCTATTTATTCAAATATATATTGATATATGAGTTAATTAGGACCCCAGTGACGCCTCCGAATCGTTAAGAATGTTGTTATACGTATTTCGCGTGCATAAAGAATGTGTTTAATAAAGTTAATTGAAAGCATGAACTACTAGTACCACAATGCCTCATAATGGGCAACTGTGGATACTGAGTATAAAAAGTGAAAATAGACAAGGGACTGTGTATACTAAGGTGACCAAGAACGAGAAGTTCGAAACGCGTAGGAGGAGGAGAGCTTTTTGTCTAATAAAGAGCTGAAACGACCAAGGTGTGTGCCGCATATTCCTCGTTTGTTGAAATATTTATGCGAGAACTGTCCCTTTTCTCGCCGCGAGCACCGGCAGCAAAGTGTTCCCCCCACCAAGGACCGAGTTTGTTGAATGGTTAAATACATATGGGGGAGAACCCAGCACGTCTGACCTGTTTAAAATCATTCGTAAATCGCTTCTGCCTTGTGGAAGACTGCGAACGCTGCGAAAGTTTCTCTCTGGTGACAGCAACGAAGACCACTGAACAAAAGCAGCTTCAAACACGATTGCCGAGGATCAGGTCGGAGAACAAAGGTAAACAGGGATTAATCGAGCGTCACCGGGTGGAGCGTCAGCGTGTGGGGTCGGAGGACGCTGCATCGACCGAGAGTCTCCCAGGTAAGAGCGCGTGAGCCTGCTTGCAGTAATCCCTTGCATCCATTGTGCTGCAGCGAGTGTGACCACTGCTCTAATCCAATTGTGGGGGAGTGGTGGTAGTGATTAAAGTCCAACACTACCTTGGCAGCTCAGGATTAAGATCATAATAAGCTCTCGATCTCCCGAAAGAAAATTCAAGTCCTGCAACAAGGCTCTGAACAGCCTTTGAAACGAACACTAAATCGCGAATTAAATTGTTTAAGAAAACATAAGACAGAAGATTCTCATGAAGGCAAGAGCAGCAAAACGCCGACAGACGGCGGAAACAATGTTTCAAAAGGGACAAACGATTGTCAAGGATACCCCCGATGTGCAGAGATCTGGAAACACGGGTGCGAAAACAATTAAACAGTTGTTTATTCAATTGGAAAGGTTACAACGTAAAGAAATATCAAGAAGCTGGGAAATAATAACTTTGGAGAAGTATGTGGAATGCGGGAGAGTCCCTAGAGGGCTACGCATTTTCACATTAGCCAATCACCCGGACACCCGGCCGGAAATGTTAGAAGAGTGGGGCAGGAGCAATATGGACTGCTCGCGGACAATGATGCTTATAATCATTAAATATGCCAGGAAAGATGTGGAAGATCTACATATGAAAATATCGGAAATGGAATCTCAAATTACAGCCTCTAACCATGATGAAGAGGGTTTGAAGAAACTAAGAATGGAGATGGAGAAAAACTTGGATAAACATGAAACTGAGGTACAGGAACGTAAACAACGTAAGTTCCGAAGGGATGAATGTGATTATGAGCAGGGAACCATATTCACTTTTGCTAGACGCTTTGATGCATTAAGACAGCAATTAGACAGCAAAAAACAACCAATACTTGAGTCTCCCAATACGACCCAAAGCGAGTCTGAGTCAGATCTGAGTGAAGGGGAAACCAGACAAACCTCATCTCGACAACTGTCTTTTTTAGAAGAAATGAAGATGTTATATCAAGATCAACAGAACCCAAGGGGAAGAGGAAGAGGTCGTGGAACTGGAAGAACAAGGGCAAGAGGGAGAGGTACACAAGCCCGAAAAGAAAACTACGGAAGACAAGAAGAAGCCTCAGAAAGAACAAGAGGATATCATCTCCGCAATCGCACTGTGATGAGAAAGTAATGGATAGCGTCCAGAAAGTTAAAGATCCCAACCTAATAATCAACTTATCAAAGTACACACTAACGGATACAGAATGCAGCCTTTTAAATAAAGGCTTGACATTTTGTCCTGAAAGACACCAAGACCCGGTTGAAACCAAGATAGATGTGTACAAATACATCCGGAAACTAAAATTAAAGAAATTCTTCTCCAAACTACCACCAACCATGGCCGCAACTGCAACAACATTGGAAACAACAACACCAGCACAAGAAAAATCATACACCATCGTGGAAATTCAGAGCTTAAGAACTGCATATGAATTAGCCCATGATGTAGATCAAACGGCTAAATCGGACACCCAAGTCCTAGAAGAAATGGGGATCAATATGAGCAGACATCTTCAAACCAACTTCAAGAGTCAATCGAAATTTTGTCCTGTACTCCATCCAGGCAATAGAGTGGATACCTTCCATGATCTAGTGGTGGCAGAACTGGAGACCACGGAAAATACGAAACATGGCCTACGAAGAGAAAACCTATCTCGTAAAGAACGTCAAGCTCTCAAGTCATTGCAAAACAATAATCTCATTGAAATAAAGCCAGCGGACAAGGGCGGTAACACGGTCGTCATGGACAAACAGGATTACATTGACGAAGCCCTGCGCCAACTGAATAACACAGAGAACTATCAAGTGTTGATCAAAAATCCGATTAATGATCTTACCATCGATCTATGTGAGAAACTAAAACACTGGCATGAAGACGGGTTACTCAATGACAATGAGAAAAAATTCCTAATGGTAGAGAATCCAGTGATACCTACAATATATTTCCTACCAAAAGTGCACAAGACTTTAAAGAAACCCCCAGGACGCCCAATTATCTCCAGCTGTGGCGCCCTTTATGAGAATGTGGCTTCATATGTCGACTATTTTTTAGCACCCATTGTCCCTACTCTCAACTCCTATATCAAGGATACGGGGGACTTCTTGAGGATACTAATGGGAACGACCTGGCAACCAGATTACCTACTAGTGACAATCGATGTCGTCTCATTATATACGTCAATAGATCACGATATTGGAATGAAAGCAACCCTATATTTCCTAAAACAAAGACCAATAGTGGAACTCAAACATACCACCATGCTAATGGACATGATTGAACTGTGTCTAAAAAACAATAAGAAGCTATACTCTGAAAGCTGCGGTACTGCTATGGGAGTTTCTTCTCTCCAAGCTATGCCAACCTCATGATGGGTTGGTAGGAGAAGAACATAGCTTGGAGAGAAGAAAACGACCAATATACATCCAAAGTGGCCCTATGGCTTCGATTCATCGATGATCTTTTTTCTCCTTTGGAGAGGAACGGAGTCAGATTTCTTGGAATACCTAAAGATCTTAAATAATAATGAGGTGGGACTGAAATTCACCCACAACATAAATTGCAAAGAAAGTGATTTCCTGGATACCAAGGTGTGCATCAAAACAAACAAAATACACACAACAGTCTATAGAAAGAAGACTGCCACCAATAGTGTATTGCACGGTTCAAGCTTTCATCCACAATCCCTCAAAAAGAGCATCCCATATGGGGAATTTATCAGGATGAAAAGAAATTGCTCGGAACCAAAGGAAATGGAAACCAAATTTGAGGAAACCAAGAACCGCTTTCTCCAAAGAGGATACAAATACAGAGATATTCATCAGGGTGAACAAAAAGCAAGATTAAAAACCCGGGCAGAGACACTTATAGATAACAGGAAATTGATGAATAAGAAATCAGTCGATGCATCAGATAGCATACCGCGACTAATTCTGACCTATAGCCGAGAGAGTTTTCAAATCAAACAAACTTTAACGAAGTACTGGAATGTACTGAAGAAAGATCCGGACATTGGCCACCTAGTAGGGGACCATCCCCTCATATCATACAGAAAGGCACCATCTCTATCTGATACACTAGTGAACAGCCATTTTGAGATGAAAAAACAAGAGTCATGGTTACAAACAAGACAAAAGGGTTTTGTAAAATGCATGAGTTGTAAGGCCTGTAAGATTGGACAAAACCTCAAATCAATCAGAGATCCTAAAGGACGTCTATTCGAAATTAAGAAAACCATCACATGTGATACTTTGTATGTGGTATATCTAATTGAGTGTTTCTGTGGAAAGAGATACATTGGCAGCACAATCTGTCCACTCAAGAAGAGGATACTTGAGCATATACGGGCCACCGTCAATCATGATATGTCATACGCCATAGCGAAACACATGGGCACTCACATAGGCAAAACATGGCTAGACATGAAATACTCTGGTCTGGCCACAATTCCGCCACATGAGAGGGGCGGGAACAGAACGCTCAAGCTAAGACGCCTTGAATCCAAACTGATTATCAGGCTCAAAACAAAGATCCCCACAGGTCTGAACGGGGATGAGGAGATGCACGTTCATTTATAAGAAATCAAATGGACACTATCTGTGGATATTGACAATTTGTTTGGAACAAATATAAACAGTATTATTTGGGTAATATGACAATTGATGGAGTAATGACTGAAGATGAAATTTGAATCCATGAGAATGTCTATAGGAAATGTAATTTATGAATGTACCAGTAGTTTTTTCTTTTCTTTAATGCACAATGTTTTATTTATGGCAACATGTATGAAAATAGATTGATTCTAAGGGGTGCAAGGCTATACTCATAAGAATATTAATATGCACTCAGCTTATTTCAAAATGGACACTAAGTCCATAACAGGTCTAAGAGAAAACTATCGATTTGCCACAACTCTGGGTATATTTTGAGCAATGAGTCCTACACTGAGCGTTGGGTGGTAAGGCGAATAAAATTAGCAATAGGGCACTTAGCCTAAAGTAATGAATACACAGTCTAGTACTAACGTCGAGAAGTATTGGTTAAAACCTGTGCCGCAATTATAGTTTTTGAGATCAACACTGCCCATGAAAGTGAATGGACCTTGCGATGTCATCCATAGAAATGGTATGATTCTTTGAGATTGCATTATGGCGAGACCCTGTTTATTCAAATATATATTGATGCATGAGTCAATTAGGGCCCCAGTGACGCCTCCAAATCGTTAAGAATGTTGTTATACGTATTTCGCGTGCATAAAGAATGTGTTTAATAAAGTTAATTGAAAGCATGAACTACTAGTACCACAATGCCTCATAATGGGCAACTGTGGATACTGAGTATAAAAAGTGAAAATAGACAAGGGACTGTGTATACTACCGTGACCAAGAACGAGAAGTTCGAAACGCGAAGGAGGAGGAGAGCTTTTTGTCTAATAAAGAGCTGAAATGACCAAGGTGTGTGCCGCGTATTCCTCGTTTGTTGAAATATGTATATATATATATATATATATATATATACACACAAATACAAATGACATGGGTGGGCTGGGGAAGTCAGGGGTTGATATCAAGGAGTGCTGGGGGATAATCAGCGGTGTTAGGGACATTAATTTGGAGTTCAAATCAAATCAAATCAAATTGATTATCTTTGTTCGGCATATAAAAATATAACCATAAAAGATACATTGATTACAATAATTACTCAGTTCACAAAAACATGTTATAAAAGGGTTACAATATACATGATTAAAACCATTTATATATTAATTAATTTGGAGTTATTTGGAACAATAGGAGAGCATACCAGGTCTTGGGGGAAAGGCATGTCAGCTGGGCACCTAGGGTCCTCACTCCCCCGCTGGCCCAATGTTTTGGCACCAGGAGAAGAAAGTACATGGAACTCTTTCCTGGATATGTTGCTCTCTCTGGGTCGGGTGGCGGCCTTGATGGATTGATGCACAGGAAGTCCTTTATGTGATGATGACATCAGGTCCAGAGGCGATCTTGGGAGTAGGTACATTTCAAATTGAATGACTAAAGTTTGTCCCATATTTTCTACCAACAATGCATCTCAGAGCTCACCCCATCACCAGCAAATACCCATCCTCCTGCGCTTTAAGCAGAGGGTTGATCTGGGGGATGTCGGGTATTATTATCACACAGGTAGAATTATATTTTTTTCTTGCAATGAATGGATAGCTAGTTGAGAAGGGAATAAGGCCTAGGTAGCACTGGGCCATCTTTGCACATTTTAAGTCCATATCCATCTTGTTCACAGAGGAGGAAAGTCATATGTGCAAGGTGCAGTGTGGTGGTGCAGGCCACGGGGACTTATGACCCTGCTCTCACTGATAGGATGAAACCCCTCAATCTGTTGGTGAGACCAGAACTGGTGCCCCTTTTGGGAAGTTTGTCCTGGGGTCACCTCTATTGGAGGTTGGTTGAAGTGGAAGTGTGGAGGTTGATTTCAGTGCTATGATGCCAGGCCCATTAAATTATTTCTGTTAATGCTCAGTTTGCTTAATTTTGTTAGTTAGCTGGAAGTGTGTTAGCTTAGTTTAAATCAATCAAGAAACTGTGCACATGTTGTTTTAATTGGCTATTCTTTGATGGGTGATAAATGTTTGGTTTTAATGTCGTATTTTGTAACTAATTACGCCCAGTGTGTATACAAAGCAGGGGCGAGTATATTGTCATTGTCCCTGTTGAATGGGGGTAGAGTGGGGATCCAACTGGGCGCCTCCTAAGCCCTTAAGAAGGCATAAATATATACATAGAGCCTAAAGGCTCAACATATATTAGCAGAAAAAAAGTGAGATACTCTACTGTTTATATACAAAGTACATTATGCTGTAATAGAAGTTTTTTTACCATGTACTCAAAACAAATGAATGTACACTGATATTCAGGTGCGAAGCATATGCTTTGCACCTCTCAAGCATCTGTTTGCATTAGATGCATATCCCTTTACTTAGTTTACAAGGATTGTAACTAGGCCTGGGAGAAATTTCTGTTATACTGGCATAATCTTGAGAATTTTACTTTACACTTGTAAGGTGAAATGCCTGAAATGATGCCATTACACCACGTTGGTTGATTACGCATGTTTGCGATATCATTTTAGTGTGGCAGCACAGGAATAATAGGAACAACCAGAACGTGCATGGCTGCTGTTCGAGACACTTGTGTTTTTATGCTATTTTTTGAGTGAAATGCGTCCTCAAGTCATTTTGCGCTAAACTAGATTGCTAAAGGATAGTTTTGCATTTCATGTGATTTCACATAATTACGCAAAATAAATGTATGTGAATTTTTCACATCCCTAATTGTAACTTGTGACCCGCAAGTTTCATGAGGATCTCTGCAACAAAAGAATTAAAACACAGAGCAATCTTGCTAAGAATACATAACTATTGCAGACGCTTGCATGCAGTGTCCTGGAAAAGGTGCATCAATGCTGCTCTGAACTTATCATAACCATTGCACCACCGCACTGGCCACAGGTCTCTCTGTCACACAGTGCATGAATGGATGACAGTAGAATGCCATGGGAGAAAGCTAGGTGGTGTGGCGTTTCAGTGAGTCAGAATATTGAGTCAGCAAGAAGAAGATCTAACACTTAACCTTTCTAAAGGTGAAGAATTAATTTGTACCCTGACCCTTGTACCATCAAAGATCAGCTAATGGGTATGCCCTACGACATTCTCTGTTACACACATAAGTTGTGTGGTGGGAAGTGGGTGCTGCTGTGGGGAACATAAAGTGTAATTAAAAGCCCCAACTCCTGACTCGAGCGCCACCCTTATGAATGATCTAGAGTCAGAGGCGCAACTAGAGTGAAATTTCAGGGGGGAGGGGCTAATAAAAATTTCGGGGGGGGGAGGGGGGCTAATTCTTCCAGCAATTGGCAGAGTGAAGATGCAGGGGCTCTAAGAAGGGGTGAAAGAACAACAAAGCCTCGTTAGCAAGTAAATGGTCTTTTAACAACCTGTGAAGTACTCGGGTGCGGCTGTGTGTGTGCCCGGGAAGCTGTCTCATCCTGGGCTGACACACACGACGGGGGTGGGGGGGGCTGAAGCCCTTTGAGCCCAATGGGCGTTGCGCCTGTCTAGAGTGGCATGCGCAGCTCAGCCATGACCTGATTCAAACATTATTTGGTGGGTGTTCCAATCCAAACAGCCTCCCTGCGGAAACATTCCTGAGTATGAGTATTATAGCATGTGGGTTTTTCATCCAGAATAATTGCAAACTTCTTGAAGAAGGCCTCCTTATTTTGGTAGTGTGTCAATGTGGGATTTATTTATTTATTTTTGTTACCAGGGGCAAAGTATGGGCTATTTTGATAACCAGGTCAGTCAGATCTATTCTTCTGATTTGGCTGTTCTATGATTTTCACATCGTCACACCTAAAGGCAATAGGGAATTTCAGGTGATCAGACTCTGATTGGACCACCACCAGTAGGAAACCTGGTTTGGGCACAATCAGATCTCGTTTAGAGCATTTGTAGCACATAAACCAACCAATATTTGAATTTTTTTTATTGATGCATATGTGGCTGAGCGTGTACTGGTGAGCGTGGACTGAAGGGTGTCTGCTAATTCAGTTGTATGCTTGTTTTGACAAAAACAAGTATACAACTTTTTCATGTCATACAATTAAATTGCAAAAATACCTCCCACTTCACACATTGAATATAGTTGAATACAAATATGGTATGTGTATTTGTAAAGCACACTATCACCCGCGAGAATATCCTAAAAAGGTTTTGAGAATAGTCAAAAACATTCATTTATTCATATCCAATTAATTACTACAACACATTAAAATTAAATGTTAAGAAAAAGCCCTGTTGAGCTATCTTCTAGTTACATTTCTTTCTGCTGGGACGGACAATACTTTCTTGCCATGGGAATATTTTAATTTATGTGAACTTTCATTGTAGTTCAAAACCTGTCATTTTTTTAATCATTATTGTTCTGACAAAGCAGATTAGGGCCATAGTAGAAGGCTTTTCCCTCACAAACTAGGGCCTCAATCACGAGCGCCTTGAAGTAATATGTGCTATGTATTGCCCCATTAAATACCAAAAACCAGGTTTGATGAATAACAATTATTAAGAGTTTTTATGAGGATTTTGATGCTACTGCACCAAAGTCTGTACCTCTCAGTATTTGACCTGTTGATATTTCCCTGGAGAAATGTCTGAGAGGTCAAGAAATTCCAGTTTCTCGTGTTTACAACATCTGGACAAATGGGTTTGCATGGGTGCTGCAATTTAGAACTCTTAATCAACTCGTAAAAGGCCGGTAAAAGTATCAAAGTTGGGTCACACCTTATACTGCTGACAGATAGACATAAAGAGATGCCTCAGCCTAGCACAAAAATGGAGCATGACGACAGACTTTTCCAATTCTATTAGCCGAGGGAAACAGGCTGTTCTGTGACTGGGAATTTGAATAAATTACCCTTGACCATTAAAATGGGCTGATGGCCCATTTTGTACTTCAAAAACGCACTTCTTTCCTGGGTGAATGGTAAAAATTTCAAATAGTCGTTTAAGGCCCTGGTTATGGCCTAAGGCTTAAATTCAAATCTGGGCAAGGATCAGAATACCGAGATTTGTGGCCATTTTTTTTTATCTCTGCAACTTTCCCAATGGTGAATTTCAGGAGGTCAGCCCTACCTAAATTTACAATGTGGAAAAATGTGGTAAATGTTGTGAAATGCAGAATTTGGTGTGTAAACCATCATATTCCACATGTAATTCCTTATTTTCAAAAGGAAACCTCAGAATGTGGGGTATTGGGATTAACTATGTGTGATAAATATTCCAGCCTCGTGTGACAGCTGGTAATTTGGTCTAAGCCAACATGACTTTCAGGACAAGTCATTCTTGGACTGCATTTGCATTATGACTTCTCTATCAACTTTCTAAATGCAGCAGAAGGTCTGTTTGGCATGTTTAATAAATAAGAGGAATAGCTTTCTTCATAAATTCAAAAGCTCGAGTTTAAAATGTTATCAGGGGATTTTTTTATTCTAAGTCTATTTTATGTGACCACATTTGCTCATCCCTCCAGATGGTCTGGTTTTACCTCTGCGCTGTACAATCCTGTAAACTGTGCTGAAAATAAAGTCTAATATCAAGTACCCTCCTTATGCATCCCTTGTGATATATCCAGTGTTGCCTTCCAAAAGGCACCTTCACATTTCTGTAAAGTTATCAGAGGGCTTCCTCCCCCAACAAAGTACAAATAAACATGATGGGGTAAATAAACTTTTAGCAAATATTAAAAGTAGAGAAGGTCAACCAAAATGAAGTCAAATTGGTAATTAGATGTAAATCGGTCCAGTATGGCTAACTGAGCCTGATATTTCTTGCATGTGTTTCTTCCACGATTAATTATCAAATAAATGTGATGTCAAGATTATTATATTCATAGGTCCGTTCCAGCTAGGAATCATTAAAAAGTAGGGCACTTTAACCAAAAGACTATCACCTTTGTCTATTTATTTTTAATTAATTTATTTGGTGATCACATTTTAAAATCATTGTTTTAATACCTTAAATAATCACTTCAAGTAAACAATGAAATAATTTACGTAAACATAGAAAATATATTATCAATCAATCAATCAATCAATCAATCAATCATGTCACTTATAAAGCGCACTACATACCCGCGAGGGTCTCAAGGCGCTGGGGGAAGAGGGGGGTGGTGCTGCTACTGATCGAAGAGCCAGGTCTTGAGGAGTCTTCTGAAGGCCAGTAGGTCTTGGGTCTGTCGGAGGTTGGTGGGGAGGGTGTTCCAGGTCTTGGCGGCGAGGTGGGAGAAGGATCTGCCGCCGGCGGTCGTTTTCCCGGATGCGGGGGACTGTGGCGAGGGCGAGGCTGGTCGAGCGGAGCTGGCGGGTGGGGGTGTAGAAGCTGAGTCGTCTGTTGAGGTAGGCTGGTCCGGAGTTGTGGAGTGCTTTGTGTGCGTGGGTGAGGAGCTTGAAGGTTATCCTCTTGTTGACAGGGAGCCAGTGCAGGTCTCTCAGGTGGGGTGTGATGTGGCTGCGTCGGGGGATGTCGAGGATAAGACGTGCAGAGGCGTTCTGGATGCGTTGCAGCCGTCTCAGGAGCTTAGCCGTCGTTCCTGCGTAGAGGGCATTTCCGTAGTCCAGCCTGCTGGTGACGAGGGTCTGGGTGACTGTTTTTCTTGTTTCGGTGGGGATCCACTTGAAGATCCTGCGGAGCATTCGGAGAATGTTGAAGCAGGATGAGGAAACGGCGTTGACCTGCTTAGTCATGGAGAGGGTGGGGTCGAGGATGACCCCTAGGTTGCGTACGTGGTCGGTGGGTGGCGGGGCTGTTCCCAGTGATGTTGGCCACCAGGAGTCGTCCCAGGCTGAAGGGTTGGAACCAAGGATGAGGACCTCCGTCTTGTCCGAGTTCAGCTTCAGGCGGCTGGTCCTCATCCATTCGGCGACGGCCTTCATTCCTTCGTGGAGGTGGGCTTTGGCGGTGTGAGGGTCTTTGGTGAGGGAGAGGATCAGCTGGGTGTCGTCGGCGTAGGAGATGATGTTGAGGTTGTGCTGTCGGGCGACGTGGGCGAGGGGTGCCATGTAGATGTTGAACAGCGTTGGGCTGAGGGAGGAGCCTTGGGGTACGCCGCAGATGATCTTGGTGGCCTGGGATCGGAAGGGGGCGAGGCGGACGCTTTGTGTTCTGCCGGAAAGGAAGGATGTGGTCCAGTCCAGGGCCTTCTCTGGATCCCGGCGTCGTGAAGGCGTGTTCGTAGTGTGTGGTGGCAGACCATGTCGAAGGCGGCTGATAGGTCCAGGAGGATGAGGGCTGCTGTTTCTCCGTTGTCTAGCAGGGTCCTGATGTCATCGGTGGCGGCGATGAGGGCGGTTTTGGTGCTGTGGTTGCTGCGGAAGCCGGACTGGGAAGGGTCCAGGATGTTGTTCTCCTCGAGGTAGCGGGTCAGTTGTTTGTTGACGATTTTCTCGGTGACCTTCGCGGGGAACGGGAGCAGAGAGATGGGTCGGAAGTTCTTGAGGTCCTTGGGGTCTGCCTTGGGTTTCTTGAGTAAGGCGGTGATCTCGGCGTGCTTCCAGCTTTCCGGGAAGGTTGCTGTCTCGAAGGAGATGTTGATTATTTTCCGGAGATGGGGCGCGATGGCTGTACTGGCTTTGTTGAAGATGTGGTGAGGGCACGGGTCTAGCGGTGAACCGGAGTGGATGCTGTTCATGATCTCGCTGGTGTCCTCGTCGTTGATGTTGGTCCAGGAGAGCAGGCGGTTGGTGGTTGTGGGGGCAGTGGTCTCGGTGGTTGCCGGGGCGGTCGTGGTGTTGAAGCTGTCGTGGATGTCGGCGATTTTGCGGTGGAAGAAGGTGGCCAGTGAGTCGCACAGGTCTCGCGACGGCTGGATGTCGTTGGTGTTGGAGCTGGGGTTGGAGAGTTCCTTCACGATGTTGAAGAGCTCTTTGCTGTTGTGTGCGTTGTTGTCTAGGCGGTCTTTGAGTGAGGCCCTTTTGGCGGATCTGATGAGGTGATGGTGACTGCGGGTGGCGCTCTTGTGGGCGGCGTAGCTGTCCGCTGTCCGTTCGTGGAGCCAGATCTTCTCCAGTTTTCGGCATGTTCGTTTGGAGGCCTTCGGTGAACCAGGTGGCTTTCTTGCTGGTGTGGCTGTTGGGCGGATTCTTGAGCGGGGCGAGGGTGTTGGCGCAGTCGTCGATCCACTGTCTGAGGTTGCGGGCGGCGGTGTCGGGGTCGGAGGGTTCAGCGGGTGGGCTCCGGGCGAGGGTTGTGGTTAGCTGGTCTTCCGTGACTCTGCTCCAGCAGCGGTGAGGCATTTGTTCGGTGCGGTGGTGCGTGGTGGGATTCCTGTAGGTGAAGTGGATGCAGTGGTGGTCAGTCCAGTGGGGTTCGGAGGTGTGGTTGAAGGAGACGTGTGGGCTTGCGGAAAAGATGGAGTCTAGCGTGTGGCCGGCGGCGTGGGTGGGTGTAGTCATGAGCTGTCTGAGTCCGAGGGTGGCGAGGTTGTCGATCAGGGTGGTGGAGTTGGTGTCCTTGTTGTTCTCGAGGTGGAAGTTCAGGTCCCCGAGGAGGATGTAGTCCGTGGAGGCGATGGCGTGTGTGCTGACGAAGTCAGCGATGGAATCGCTGAACTGTGGTCGGGGTCCGGGGGTCTGTAGATGAGGGTTCCTCTGAGGGTGGTGTTGGGATCGGTGTGGATCTGGAAGTGCATGTGTTCGGCGGTGCTGAGGGTGTCGTCGGTGTTGGTTGAGACTCTGAGGGTGTTCCTGTGGACGATGGCGATGCCTCCTCCGACTCCGTTGGTGCGGTCCCTGCGGGTGATCTTGTATCCGTCCGGGATGGCAATGGCGATGTCGGGGGCTGAAGCGGGATTCAGCCAGGTCTCCGTCAGGAATGCGACGTCTGGGGAGGTTGAGTCGAGAAGGTCCCAGAGTTCGATGGCGTGTTTGCGGGCGGAGCGGGTGTTGAGGAGGATGCATCTGAGGTAGTTGGGTTCTTTCCTGGGCGGTGGTTTGGCGGGGCGGGTGCTGGCGAAGCTGCAGTTCCGGCAGGTGAAGGGCCCTTGGGTGCGCTTCGGGGTGGCCTGGTAGCAGGCGTGATCTTTTCCGGGGTTGAGTGCGTGGAGGGTGCTGGCGTCGTATCGGCGTCTGTTGATGTGGCGGGCGCGGGGGATGCCCGGACCAGGGGTCTGGCGCTGGGCGCGGTCACGGCGCGGACGGGCGCAGACGTGCTTGCCTTAGGCGCGCTTTGGCGCGCCAGCGTGCGCGGCCGCGCAGCAGCCACCATAAATGGGGAGGTGGGAGGGAGGAGCAGGGAATGGGGCAGCGAATGGGCAGTGAAGGGGCGGGGCCGCAGGCGCAGCGGCGGGAAACAGGCACAGAAGGGAAAACGAGCACAATCAGGGCATCAAGGGGGCACAGAAAGGAAAAAAATGAGCACAATCAGGGGCAGCAAGGGGGCACAGAAAGGAAAAACGAGCACAATCAGGGGCAGCAAGGGGGCACAGAAAGGGAAAAAACGAGCACAATCAGGGGCAGCAAGGGGGCACAGAAAGGAAAAACGAGCACAATCAGGGGCAGCAAGGGGGCAAAGAAAGGAAAAAAACGAGCACAATCAGGGGCAGCAAGGGGGCACAGAAAGGAAAAAACCGAGCACAATCAGGGGCAGCAAGGGGGCACAGAAAGGAAAAACGAGCACAATCAGGGGCAGCAAGGGGGCACAGAAAGGAAAAAAACGAGCACAATCAGGGGCAGCAAGGGGTACAAAAAGGAAAAACGAGCACAATCAGGGGCAGCAAGGGGGCACAGAAAGGAAAAAAACGAGCACAATCAGGGGCAGCAAGGGGGCACAGAAAGGAAAAACGAGCACAATCAGGGGCAGCAAGGGGGCACAGAAAGGAAAAACGAGCACAATCAGGGCCAGCAAGGGGGCACAGAAAGGAAAAACGAGCACAATCAGGGGCAGCAGCAGGGCACACAGACGGAGCTGTGTGGTGGGGGAGCGACCTACCAGTCAAGGTCAGGGGTCGCCTCTTCACCACGCAGCGGCCGCCATAAATGGGGAGGTGGGAGGGAGGAGCAGGGAATGGGGCAGCGAATGGGCAGTGAGGGGGCCGGGCCGCAGGGACGCAGCGGCGGGAAACAGGCACAGAAGGGAAAACGAGCACAATCAGGGCATCAAGGGGCACAGAAAGGAAAAAAAATGAGCACAATCAGGGGCAGCAAGGGGGCACAGAAAGGAAAAACGAGCACAATCAGGGGCAGCAAGGGGGCACAGAAAGGAAAAAAAACGAGCACAATCAGGGGCAGCAAGGGGGCACAGAAAGGAAAAAACGAGCACAATCAGGGGCAGCAAGGGGGCACAAAAAGGAAAAAAACGAGCACAATCAGGGGCAGCAAGGGGGTACAGAAAGGAAAAGCGAGCACAATCAGGGGCAGCAAGGGGGCACAGAAAGGAAAAAAAACGAGCACAATCAGGGGCAGCAAGGGGGCACAGAAAGGAAAAACGAGCACAATCAGGGGCAGCAAGGGGGCACAGAAAGGAAAAACGAGCACAATCAGGGCCAGCAAGGGGGCACAGAAAGGAAAAAACGAGCACAATCAGGGGCAGCAGCAGGGCACACAGACGGAGCTGTGTGGTGGGGGAGCGACCTACCAGTCAAGGTCAGGGGTCGCTATTATTGGTTTAATTTATTACCTCAGACACAGCATTTATTTTATCAGATAATCCATTTATGAAGTCAAATTTTTCACAAATTTGCCCTGCAGGAGAATATGTGCCCTAATGGCTCGAGCTGCCCACCTTGGAACAGGGGATTCAGATTCAAGTCCCAGCTTACCATCCTGCAATACTGGGCAAATCACTTAATATCACGGTGCCTAAAATAAAAAATAAAATGAATGTGACCTTGCGTAACTTAATTTGGTGCTTATGTAAAGCGCTCCAATGCCCTCGGGACGAGTTTGTGTCATATAAAACTGCAAACAAAATATGCAAATTAATATTTAGCACGTTTATTGTCTATTCTAAGAGCTGGGTTTACTCCATCATCTAGAAATTAATAATCATGCCAAATAAAAATAAATACACACAACGTCTTGCTTGAATGTACCATGTATTTCTCCATCTTATGTGGAAAAAGTAGGTAAAACGTTCTAACTACAAAACCTTTCTTAATTCAATGAATAACTCCTCCAGAGAACATGAACCCAATCCCCAATATTAGTACACCCCGGACTACATAGATCCTCTACCTCAGGAAATATTTTCTAATTTCATTTTATTGTATTTTATTTTACCATTTATATAACTTGCCTGGAACTCACTGGTGTTAGGGTGCTTTACAGTAAAACATTTTGAAGTAACAGGGTATATCCAGATAGGCAAGGAGGAAGAACATTATAGTCATCAACAAATGTGTTTAACATTAAACACAAAGCATATGAAGACATAATTCGTCAGATTGGTGCAATACAATTAGAGTATCATTGTCTGAAAAGATGCGTCTTCAGTTGTTTCTGGAAGACAGTGATTGGAGTCAAAGTTCTAAGGTCTCGAGGGAGAAAGTTCCAGACTGCAGGGGCCCTAACAGAGAACGGTTACCTTGGAACAGTAGAGGTTCTAATCTTGGGAATTTTGACGGGAAGTGAATATGACTTCTTAGATCTATTTAAACACCAGAGATCTTGAGCAAGTCAGCCAGGTAAGGTGCAGTGTTACTATGGCTGGCCTTGAGGAAAAATCCACAGATCCTGAATTTGATTCTAACCAAAATGTGTAGCCAGTGCAACTTGTGAATTATAGGTGACGATTGCAACACCCCAGCTTGTCTTAAATGTGCGCAATACAGCCAATATGCATAATATACTGAATTTGTCTTGAATTTTCATCATCAAGCGAATCGAAGGAGGGAGGTCGAAGCATTTTTTGTGAGATGCACTCTGCTTCCATTGCTTAACTTAGGGGTAATCATTAGGAGTGCTCCCACGCCATTCTCTTTGTTTTAGAGTCTCTTCATTTTGATGGTAGTTAGGCCCTCACTGACTGCTTTCCTCGGTGTTATATTTTTTACACTGGCGTACTTGCGGTCAGTTGCAGCCTCATTGGGCCTTTTCTCCACCAGAAGGTTGAATCTCCATCCTAAGAGACATGGTGGGATCTGTGCCAAACAAGTGAGTTAAAAGTCCTTACTGTCCTAAAAAATAATGCCTTAATTTACTAATATAAAAAGGAACAGTTGCAAGGTTAAAAATCATAGGGATGGGAAAAGGGCCATTAGGTCATCCTGCGCATCCTATAGGTGCTCAAAAAACGAGGTCGCTCGTGGAGGGTCGGGGGCTTTCTTCAGGACTAAATATACTCTCAGATCCCTACTGTACCTGGGAGAACTATTTGTCCTTGGAACTCTGTATTATAGTGCTATTTGCACATTCATCTGAGGTTCATACTTGATGGCTCCTGAAATAGAAGAAGTGAGAAAGTACAATGTAGCCCATGTATGTACACAATTCAAACTCATATTTAAAAATTGTGCCTGGTGAAGAACTTAATTGTTTAGTATAGCATTCTGTAGTCTTAATCACAAAATATAGAAGAACACATAAGAGGATAGTGAGGGGTCAAACTTTTAAATATAAAACATCAGCAATACTTAAAAGAGAGAGGGGCAGAGTTGTGCTGGGATACTGGGGAGGGGCTAGTTGCAAGACTTTGTTCAACAACGATTATTACCTTATTGGAATTATAGTAATAATACCCCTCGTAGCCCGTGAAGGAGGCCTATACTGTAAGAGAGTTACAAGAAATAGTCAGCTAAGAAATGTGCTCAGTATAAATACATGGGGGCATTAAAAACATAGAGGCAATAACACTTACTAGGAAACAGCCTAATTAAGCCGTAGGATGTGATAAAATAGACCGGGTCATTTGTCCAAAAAGGAATTAAAAGAAAGAGTCAAGACACGGAATGGGAAATGTTTCTCAAAATATTGAAGCTTATGCAAGTCCCGGAATCATGGCTCACTTACTGTTTTGGCAGCGGCGTCATGGCTCAAGGAAGGGGGCAGTGGCCTGGCGTATCTGTGGAGAAACAAAGCGATAGTCGGTTTATGCTACTTCGCTATACGTCACTCAGTCAACCCCAGAAGTTAAAGAGTATACTCCCTGTTTTGCAAGTAAGCCGCGCCATAGAGGGGAACACGTCCTTCCCAGGCTGGATGTAGACCGGGAAATTGGCTCGTGGTTGAGTACGCGTTGTGAAGTACACAGTAGACAATTACGGGCCAATTCCTAAGCGATTGCTCTACCCTTTTAAAATATCATATATATCGCCAATCTGTGTGCCTAGATACCGAGATCCCATAGGGAGCAGTGGCACCATAATTTTAACAAAATACTTTTACTAGTAGGCAGCCACGGCCCGTGCGGGTAAGAGCGGAGGGGCGGTGGGGCCAGGTGAGGGGGGATTTCGACGGACAATGACGAGTTAAGATTAGTTAGTTATTTAATTTTCCTCGTCATCATCCATCGAAATCCCCCTCACCCGGCCCCACCGCCCCTCTGCTGCTAGTAGGATCTAGTTGTAAACTGTTGTGTCCTACTACTGCCCATAGTGACATTCTAGTCTAGCCGGCGATTTATGGAGCATGGGTACCTCTTACATATGCCCGCTCTGTTTTCTTGTGCAGCCTGCGAAAGACGCTTTCGGTATTGATAGGAACACCAGCTCAAAAGTATAACTTCCCCACAGATAGGAGTGTCTATCTTCTCAGCACGACTTCAGAAGGGAAGTTATATAAGTATGTTTAATGACTGTAGTGCTCATCATGACACATTACCTTTTTTTGTGTATATATAATTTTTAGTGCGAAGCATTTACTGCTCACTGCTCCATACACTGAAGTATTTTCTGTATGTCTTTGACAAACTTCCCGCGTTGCCAACGCAACAGACAGCCTCATAGGAATCAGTCCGTAATGGTTTCCATGTGTGCTTCACACAGTGTACTCAACCCATGGGCCCATTTCTCGGTCGGCATCCAGCCCGGGAAGGACGTGTTCCCTCTACGGCATGGCTTATGTACAAAACAGTAAATACACTCTTTACCTTCTGGGGTCTTCTGTGGGACATGAGGTCATTATAGCGAAGCAGCATATCTGACTATCACTCATTTCTACACAGATACGTCAGGCCACTGCCCCCTTCCTTGAGCCATGACACCGTTGCCAAAACAGTAAGTGTGGCTTCGGGACATCCATAAGCTTCAATATTTTGAGAAACATTTCCAATTCAGTGCCTTGACTCTTTCTTTTCTTTCTTTTCCGGACAAATAATGCGGGTCTATTTACCCCGCCCTACGGCTTAATTAGGCTGTTTCCTAGTAAGTGTTATCACCTCTATGTTTTTAATTGCCCAATGTATTTATACTGATCACCTGTCTTAGCTGACTATTTCTTGTAACTGTCTTACAGTATACGCCTCCTTCACTGGCTGTGAGGGGTATTATTACTAGATTCCAATAAGGTAATAATCGTTGTTTTCCAAAGGCTAGCCCCTCCCAGTATCCCAGTACAACCCCGCCCCTCCCTCTTTTAAGAATTGCCGATGTTTTTTATGTACAAGATCCACGCCCCAATGTCCTCATATGTGCTCTCCTATATTTTGCAATTAGGACTACAGAATGCTATATTAAAGCATTAAGTTCTTCACCAGGCAGCATTTTTAAATGTGTCTATGAATTGTGTACATACATGGGCTACATTGTACTTTCCCATTCCTTCTGTTTCAGGGTCCATCAAGAATTAACCCAAGATGAATGTGCAAATTGCACTATAATTCCAGGGGAGCAAATAGTTCTACCAGGTACAGGACCTGAGAGTTTATTTGGCCCTGAAGAAAGCTGCCGACCATGCACTGGTGCAAGCTAGCTGAAACATGTGGACCTACTTGTTTGAGCACCTAAAGGACGCGCAGGACGACCTAATGGTCCTTTTTGCATCCCTATAATTTTTAATCTTGCAACTCTTCCTTTTTATATTTGTAAATAAAGGCATTATTTTTTTAGGACAGTAAGCAATTTTAACTCACTTGTTTAGCATGGATCCCACCATGTATCTGAGGGCCTAACTACCATCAAAATTAAATTTACACTAGACATTATTGAGAATATTCTGTTCTTTCACATGTTTTTTTTCCTTGGTAATTTTTACTGATCAGCTCGGACTTATGGCCCCATATGTGACATATTTTCCCTTGCGCTTCTGGAGCTGGTTCATTCAGTGATTAATAAATGTGTGGCATTTTCCTCAATGCCAGATCCCTCAATGTCATTGCTTTAATTGGCCATATAATGAATACCAATCAATCTTTTCAAATAAAGCCTCAATTGCAAATGCTTAAGGAATTTTGCTCAAGAGGTAATTCAAGCTCCACTTGAATTTTGTCCCCAAAAGTCCTTAAAACTACATACCTATACATACCTACATACAGGGACATTCAGAGAGACCTCTTCATCAATTGGTCTGATATAGTGTCATTCATATTTCACCTTCAATCACCAAAGCATACAGAATGGATGAATAGGGTAACAGGACAGCCTTCTTCAGATACTTGCTGCCCACACTGTGAGTAATTGCACTTTGTCCATGCACAACATGCAAATGAGCTTCAAAAATAGTCCCCTTCAGTGCCTAGACCGAGTCGGGCAATGTGTTCTTTTTGTATTCATTTTTGTTTGCAAGGACCCAGCAGCTCCCCAGACACTGTTACATGTAGGCACCACATTGGAAATTATTCCATGATGGCTGTTGTAGGGTATGCACGCATATGCATGAATGTGCTCTCATTGATGGGCACTTTTGAATGTTTTTTGTTTTACTTTATCAAAAAGCATTCCAGTGAGTGTACAAATGCACAACTGGCCACCTTTAAATGGTTTTGTAAAACCTATTACAAAAACTCTTTCTTAGATGTCCATATGTGTGCATGTGTCCACATACTTACGGATCATGAAAGGCCATCTTTGTGTAGTTTTTTTAAAATGTGTTTGCAACCACTTTCCAAGATGGCCATGCATACATACATGTGCATACAAGTGTTTGCTCATGTGGCCAGCTTTAAAAGTGCTGATAATAAAGTGTTATCAATGCTTTTGCAAAGGAAACGTGCTGACAAACCAATAGCTCTGCAGCCAATGCCCGCCCTACTGACTTTGTCAAAGCTTGATTGAAATTATGTCATACAATAAACCCGCTTTATTTGTCTAGCCCATACAATTCTAATAGTGTCTCATTCAATGTAATCTTTCTCTCTTAGCTCCCACTTCCACAAATGGCATTCTAAAATGTGCAGTTATATCACGCCACCCACCACTCCCAACACATTCCCACTGGGTCTATAAATATCACCAATATCAAACATGAGTCTCTTGCAAACTTAAATCACATTTTTTATATGTGTAGTGCTTTGAAACTTAAACAAAACTCCTTTCAATTAAAGTGAAATCATATTCATATGCATAATGGATTAATTGCACACCTTATTTATGGTGAGAGCAAGGGAATACTTACTTATAAAGTTGAGGCTCCTACATATTGTGAATAAACATCTGGTAAATCCCAAATTCCTCTCTAAAAGCCCAAGTAGATTTATCTTTACCTACTCCTCAAAGAATCATTCACAGGGAGTGCAAGGAGCTACCTCAAATTAAAACAGTATTTGAAGTAGTACCATCATCTTACTAATTTTGATTCATCAAATTTCTAAACTGATCTAGCAAGCCTTCCACCTAAGCATGTTTCTTAATCACGTCTACTTTATCTATGTTAGCACAAAACCTAAACATTCCAAGGAATGTGCTGATAGCCTTCAATGAGGCAGCCACATTCCCTTGACCAGCCTTCAGAACAAATCCACACCATCCAAGTACAGCTTAGTCTTACAATGCAAATTGGAATTCAAATCTCTATCCCATCTTTGTTGTGAATAACTACTAACAAATCCTCATTAAAAATAATAAAAAGATAAAGGATGAGAGGATAGCTCCACCTTGTAAAATGCTGGATTTTTCGCTCCCCTACCATTTCTTTATAAATTACAGACTAAGCTTTAAATTACTTTTATGTTCGAGGAATAGACTGTCCATGGTTTGAGGCATCCAATGAGTATTTACCATCACTTCATCCACAAAAGGTTTGTTGAAGTAGCTCTGATGCTGCCCTGAATAAAAAAAGCCTGCTCTATCCTTATCAATTTGTTCATAACTATAGCTGAAATGTAATAAAATCTTCATATACATCTTATAATGGAATTTCAGAAGTGAAAGCATTCTATATGAGTCAGGATCCTTTACTTCTGTATTAGGTTTCTACAACAGGACCCTTCTCTTGAACGATAAGGGACACCTCACCCTCATGATTATGGTATTAAACACCAGGATCATGAAATGAGACAATTCACCAACAACAAAATGATGAATTCATTGCCCTAGGGATCTACTCCAAAAACAGTCACAAAATATAAAAACTGCTTATGGTTTGATCTGGGCAAATTCAGCTATTCCAAAAAAATCAGTAACACCTCTAGACCGGTTAATGTTTATTTTCTGATACAATGTATTAGAGAACCTAAGAAGCCACTGGATAATTTTGGAAAGGGTTTCTGTTAAAGTAAATGTTTCAGGGTCTTCAATCTTAATTATTGCACTCTTGTTCTTCATTTTAGTTTCTCAAGTTAGGTGTTTAGTAACACTTAGGCTCTCTTCATGCATACATTGCATAAATATAGGTGATTGAATATTTCCTGCTCTGAAAAATGCATTCTACAAACTCCTTGCAAATGAAGGGGCATATGTACAACAGAATGACAGAGCGTGCCATTAAGCAAAACTTGCTAACGCCACGCTCCACCATTCTGAAAACGCAGGGATGCGCCGTATTGAAAAAGATACAGTGCACCCCTGCGTTTCCCCTTGTTCTGGTGCTAAATTAAGCTGCCTAGCGCAAACACGGGCACCCTTGCACAATAGTACTTGCATGGTGCTTACATTGTACAGCACACATAGAAGTTGCAAATCGCCATGGGGCCGATTAACAAAAGTAATCTGAGACAAAATCCTAACTTTACGACTTTTGGTATTCACAAAAGGCATTTAGGAGTAGTAAAGTTAGAAATCCTAACTTTACTACTCCTAAATGCCTTTTGTGAATACCGAAATTCGTAAAGTTAGGATTTTGTCTCAGTTTAGGAGTAGTAAAGTTGGGCATTCTAACTTTACTACTCCTAAATGCCTTTTGTGAATACCGAAAGTCGTAAAGTTAGGATTTTGTCTTAGATTATTTTTGTGAATCGGGCCCCATGTTTTTTAATGATCATTTATGTGCAGGAAGGGACACCTTCCTGCACATAAACACTCATTCATGGCGTTTTGCTCTTTCTATGTGTGCTGCATAATGCAGTGCACATAGAAAGAGCAAAAACGAGGAGAAATAAAGCATTTCTCCTCGTTTCGCCATGTTAAGACCAGGTTTTCCCTGGTCTTAATTTTGGGGCTGCCCCATATTTATGCCACCCTGGTAAATATGGGGCAGCGCCAAAATCAATGGGTGTTGTGTTGGAATGCCCACTGCAACACCCATTGCTCACCCCTTTCATGCTATGTGTAGCATGAAAGTGGGCCTTATTTACAAGTCGGCGTTAAGCCACCTCAAGTGGCATAACGACGGCTTGTAAATAAGGTGAAGCCCCTATCGCCACAGGAACGTCGTAAAAAGTGACATTCCTGTGGCGATAGGGGCTTGTAAATATTCCCCTAAATGTCTCTGATTACAAATCAATTCTGGGTCCATGGTTAATGATTAAAACATTTATCAAACCTTGCCAGGAATCAGATATCTTCTGGGTGTAAGCAACCAGCCAAAAGGAGGGTGCATGAGACTTCCCAACATGCGTGCATGATTTTATCGAGGGGTTGAATGTCCAAAGTGATATTAGAGCTTGTTTCCTCTTAATGAAAGTAATGACTTGCTCCTGGGTCGCAGTTTCAACCATCAGTGTCCATAACAATATTTATAACAGGTACATCACAAATACTTTGGGAAACGCACCGTGGGAGCTCAGATGTTTTTATACAAAGAACATCATACTCTCTGTTCTCCCTGGTCACTGTCATTCAAAATTCCCTGGTATCTTCAGCATATATATCCGACACCCGTCTTATGATGTTAGTTTTGCTGTTTCAGGTCTGGGGTTAGCCAAGACCTTGTGGTTTTACAGAATAAATACATGTTATATATTTACTTGAAGGGGCTTTCAGACACCTCTCTTCTTTCATTGATCTGCATTAGTGGTGTTCACATTTTGATTCCCCACCACAGTATACATCATGGGGCAGTAGGTTAACCCACTTCAACAATTAGTTCTTTTCTGCATGAGTGACGGCACTCATTCCAAGCACATTGCGATCACCCCACAAAAAGCAGTCCCTTTCACGGAATTTTGGACACAAGTATGTTGTTTCAAAGTTATCTTATTTGCTTTGTTTTAAAGTTTTTGTAATTAAGATTTATAAAACATTACAAGGAAAACTGGCAAAGCCAAATGGCTGGCAGCCAACGTCATACCTATTTGCTTTGTCAAAGCTTTGTTTGATTTTGAACTCGCAGCACATTCCAAATTGCATCATTGTTATTGTTTGCTTGCGCCCATTGCCATCGGTGTGCTGCTCAATCTACAGGTTTATTTGAATCAAGATGCAGGGACTTTTCACCTGAAAATACATCATCATATTTAATGTTGGCTGCATGCTTATCAATTCATGGCTTACTGATCAGTTTAACTGCCTGACTCTGGGACAGGGAGTTAGATAAAAAGCTGAACTCTTCAGTTACTTTCAATCAAAAGCAATCTGCCTGTGATTTTTTTCCACAGACATTAATGACTTGACATTCTCGAAACTTCTTATATTGAGCGGGCTTTTTCCATGCTGCTTTCTTCCAGATTCTCACCAGTCCCTAAGAAAAATTCTAACTCCCTTTTTCCCATTCACTTGTGATTTATTGCGCAGCAAGAATTTTGACATGAGCCCAGCCCTCTTTTAAAGAAATGCATGTCTGATGGACTCTAATGTAACAGATTATAAACTATACAAAGCCAGGCAATGGGCAAATATGGTGTCACTTATCCAGAGTGGTACTAAAACACTTCGGGGCTTATTTACAAGCCCCTTGCGCCACTTTTGCGTCATTTTGAACATGGGAAAAGTGACGCAAAAGTGGCGCAAGGGGCTTGTAAATCTGCCCCTTCAGATTCAAAATCTCAATTTTTTTGTGGACTTTGGATTCCTAAAAATCTTAGCTCTCAATACTTATAAAATAAAAGGCTCAGCGTCTTACTTACTTCGACAACCATTGCTGCTTGTTTTCTCATCCTGAACTCGGAGGCTGTACGGTGAATGGCGTAGATAAATCATGACCTACGAATTCTCCGTAGAGCGTCTGTGCACCAAGTGATGACATGGACACTAAATCGTGTGCTAATTGAACGAAAACAAAGCAAATGGAGGAAGTAGCCAACGTTGTGTAAAATTTTGAAAACAATCTTTTAGCAGGTCAATGTTTACGTTACTTATCTCCCTTGACTTTGACTGGACATGCGCGTAACTGTACTATTCCCTCCTTCTGTGGTTACGTATTTTTTTTCCATTTTTTTTATTTAGGAAGTTGAACTTTGCACTTAAAATCCCTTGAGCTCCCTACTAAAGAATGGGTCCAAACCCACTGACTGTGGGGATGCTCTTCCTCCTCCCTCCTACTGGGACCTCGGCAGACTGGGTCATTCGGACAGGTAGAATTACAAAAGTCAGGATGGAAAGGCTCGGATTTCTGTTCACACGGTTATACACGGTGACGCGGTAGAGCGCGAACAAAGCTGTGGTGTTGTTTTATCATAAAACACAGCCGTGCTGCCGAGTGAAGGTTAACTGTCTGGGCCGCGGATGCCGGGTCTGTAAAGAGAGATGGGAGTTCCTTCGCCGCCCAGGGACACAACAGAGCCCGCAGGAGACGGTCAGGGGGCAATTTGCGCACAATTATAATAACGCGACCCGAGCAGCAGCAGGTCAGGTTGCCACAGTTTATGAAACAATGGCAGTTTTATCTACGAAAAGGAAAGACAGCTTTATTTTGGTCCAGCAACTAATGTACACAGGGTTGCTTTGTGTATTGCAGTGTACAGCGTACAAGTCACTTCTGTGTTCACTGACTAGCAAAATGTATCTACAGATGAATTGCTTTTTTCGAGCTGGTGTTTGTGAATCTTTAAAAACAATGGGGTATATTTACTATGTTTTAGCGCCATGTTTGCATCGCAAATCAACGCAAAATCTTTTTTTAACTAATTTACTTTCCAGTGCTAAACTGGAAAATCACTCGAAAGCAACACAAAGCAGCGCACCGCTCTGCTTTCCATTACTTAGCGCCAAAGGGGCATTCCCTGGGTGGTGCAGGGGCATTCCCTTGCACCCACCCAAGCTTTCTGACGATAAGCCCTATTTACTTAAAAAAAGTAGACAGGGTTTAGCGTGAAAATAGCACCCATTTCAAATAGGCACAATGAAGGAAAAATGCTTTAATTTCTCATTTCTTTTCCGACGTTTTATGTGTGCTGCACTGTAGAGCACACACACGACTCCCTTTTACTCATCCCAAGCCTCCTTCAGATGCTATGAGCTCCAAAACATCCCTCCACTATCCTTTTCAATCCAAAAAGCAGACTAACATGTTCACCACTCAAATTAATTTCATATTTCACAATACTAATTCACCACTAATACTTTATGGGTTCCGGAGTAGCGTGCTACTCGCCAAAAAGAGCGCTTCAACAACCCATCAGGAGTAGCAAGCGCTATATAAATGCAAACCTTTTTCACTCTTCTATCCCTCCACTATCCTTCTGAATCCAAATAACTGACTAACATCCACCACTCGAATTACTTTCGTTTTTCACTATACTATTTCACCACTAATCCTTTATGAGTTCCGGAGTAGCATGATACTCGCTGAAAAAGCGCTTTGATGCCTCGTCAGCGGTAGTAAGCGCTATATAAATGCAATTACAATACGATACAATACAATACTAAGTAGGAAAAGGTTTAAAGTTAGTCTAAGCATGGTATTTTGAACCGGAAGGCTTCCCTTCCAGTACAAAACCTATGCTGCAAAGGTGTGGCTGTGGCACACGCCAGCATATTTCTGCGCCAGGCTATTGAGAGGGGAGGATAGTGCCTTATTTCTGTAAATATGTGGCTCTCCTGCCCTCTTCTTCTCACGCAGCACAGCATTTGCGACAACTGCATTGCGCTCCATGAGAATCTAGTAAACCTGCCCCAATGTATTCTAAAGCTTAACATCGTTTCCAAACCCTCTCAGTGCTTTTGAGCAAAAGCTTACGCCATTTCTGCAAATAGTCCCCAAATTAGTTCTGCAAAACCTTTTGTTCGCTTCCCATTTTAGGTGTTGCAGTAGGGCTGCGTGATGCTGTTTTTTTCTCTAATTTAAGGGTGGATCTTTTTCCATACTTTTGCAACACATTTATAATGGTTAAAATTTGCTCTGGTACCTATTAGCACCAGTATTTTTCGAACTTAGTAAGTTTTCCAAAGGTAGTTGTAGCATATAACTCATTAAAGAAGTCGTACTACAGCACGAGGGGTGGACTGATGCAGATCGGGACAATGCGACTAACTGCAAAACACATGGGGGCAGATTTAACAAAACTTTGGTCCGCCACAAGTCATGCAAAGTGACACAAAGCAGCTCAAACTCTTGATAAGGCATTTACTTCTCAGTGCAAAAGGTTTTGCGCTGGAAAACTGCAGTTTCTCAGGCACAAATAGTGAGTGTTTTGTACTATTTTGTGTCAAGGAGGCATCCTAAGGGGTTACTTGGGTGATCTGACACAAAGTCTGATCTATGAATATTATTAGACTGGGCTTTGCATATAGAACCCCCCCACGCCTTAGGCAAGCGCAAATTTGGAGAAATTTTGTTATTTCACCAACATTTCATATATTGCCTGTGTGCTATACTATACCACATGCACATCATGTGTGAAATGTTGCATAGTTTGTCAAGGCATTCAATTTTGTATTGGAAGGGTTTCTTCCCAGGACAAATCTATGCTAGGCATCTAGGCATCATGCACACACCTTTACACTACAGTGCAAAGGTGTGTGTGCATGAGTGGAAGTTGGCAGCCTGTCCATGCACCAGTGCAGGAGAAGAGAACAGCAGGAGCTCATATTTAGGGCCACTGGAGTTATGTGGCAGGGTTGACTAAATTATCCTAAAAAAAGGCAAATTATGCAGGGTTACGAGGCACATTTTACTTCATTATTTTTACAAAATTGTAATGTTGTCTGGGTACAGATTTCAGCTCATTAGTACTAGTGTAACAAGCAAAACATCAATAAGCAATTGAAAGATGACCAGTCAACCTTTGTGGATGGTTTCCCACTGTGCAGGAACACATCTTGCCATGTTGTTTCTAACTTCTGATCCATTCGAGCAAGAAACTATTTTTTTCTTAAAAATCTGCAGATTATGCAGCAGATATTGGATTATATGGCAAATGCGGCAAATCCATAATTATGCATAAAACTCTATGGCCGCTGAATCATATAGTTCTACTGGCCCTGGCCATATTTAGTAAATATGGCTCTGCCCTGCTATCTCCTCCTAGCACAACACAGCACCAGCACACCAACCTTTTTTGCTGTGCTGTGTTGCACTTTAATTTAGTAATCCTGCCCCCCAGTTTCTCTAGTGCAGAAGCTATATCTCCAAGTTTGCATCTGTGATAGAGAAAGAGCAGAATTAAAGACAGACTAACCTGCCTTCAGTGAGGCTGCAAACCCCCCCTTTCCAATGTAGTTCCTGTGGGTCCCTAATACACTCAGCTCACCCTCCAAGAACCTATTTTCATGGCACAGTAACTTTGCCGCTTCCTAAGGTCCACACACTATGTGCCCCTACACAAAGCTTCTCTTCCATCCACCTGTGTCAATGATATAGTGTATAGTTGTTCTCTTAATTGAAAGGGGACACACATACATATAAATGAGAGATTATCGCCTTTACCCCCTGAAGGCAGAATTAGCTGCTGTGCCTCTGGGACATTTCTGTCATCTGGATCAGTCGCAGCTGGTGTTGGGGCAAAGTGGCTGGGCGGAAGGGGTGGGTGACAAAACAAAAAACAACAACAACAACAAAAACTTACCTGAATGCCCGCCGCGTCGCCTCACCGCCGCTCTTCTGGCTCTACTGCTGGCACAGGCTCCCAGAGGGCCCTACGGCCAATCCTAACACTGCTCTCATGCATGAGATCAGCATCAGGATTGGCCTGAGCAGCCTGAAATATGCTCTCAGAGAGACTTGGAGCCTCTGCCTGCTGTCTCCAACCTGCAGCTCGAGTGGAGACAGTTTTAGTGCGCATGTCGGTTTGGCCGTCCTGAGACAGCTTGCCAAACCCACATGCACACTGACAACAGTGCACCTACCACTCCCCCTCGTGACTATCATCCCCATGACCCCGCCTCCTAGACTCGGCGCTGCTATGGTAAAAAATATAACAATAATAAACATGCCTTATTATCATTTTATTTTTCAAGTTTTGCAGCTGCTGCTGCTGGCGGGGGGGCGACGCTCCTCCGCCATAGCGGAGGAGCTGCCGCTGATCTGGATGCAAGCTCTTCCTCCATGCACAGTGCCTACCTTGCTCTATATTGAATTTGCACTTGGGTATTTTACCATTTGAATTGTTCTGATTGCTAGATCTTCCCATAGATTCCTCACGTAATGAATTACACTTTCCAGCCTTTACCGGCCTAGGGCACCATGCTGCTTCAGTCACAACTTCTCCTCTGAACATGAAGACAAAAGAGTAAATTATGTGCCAATTGGTGCACTGGTGTGTTTTTCTGCACCTCATCAATGTGCATCCAGGTCAGTCTCTCAGTGTTTCAATTTCACAATTTCTCAGCACTTTGACTCCAACCCAGGGGTTGATTACGATCTCATCCGGAAAGCATTCTGGCCGATTCGGTTCCAGAATGCTTTCCGAACAACTCGGATCCAAACGAGAACACAGGCTCCCATTGACAAAAGGAGTGGTTGGGGTAAACCTTGCACCCTGTGGCGGGCACCCCATGGCACCTGCCACACTGTGCATGCATGGGTAGGGGGACCCATGGGTCACCACGGGCCTGATTCGGAGGGCCCCAGATGAAGGGGGGCCTGCTACGGGCCTCCAAAGTCATATTCCAACAGCCGATTCGTTTTGGAACAACCGATTCGGAAAGGATGTCCGAATCTGACATCCTAATCGCTTGTCTGGAAACGCGCTCCGTAGACTGCTACGATTCGGTTCCGAATGACACGGTTTCTACCAATGCCTTACGGAACCGAGTCGGACAGTGTGAATGCTTCCCAGCCATCGTAATAGCTCGTTGGGAAACGTGTCCGGGTCGGTCTGAAAGGCAGGTTCCGAATCGGATTCGGACTAATCGAATGCCGTTCGGAGCCTTTCCGGACGACATCGTAATCGACCCCTTAGTCAAATGTCACCTCTGAAAGTTTCAGAATTTAAACCCCGTTTGCAGATGCTGCAGTCTTTGCAGGACCCACAAGACAACTACATGTAGTGTCTAGATTGGAACACAACACTGTGCACTACGCCTCCACGCAGCTGATGTCACCGGGGAGTGGGAAGTCAATTTGTTTTTGGCCAAAGCTCAGAGGGAGACGCCTGTTAGGTTTGAAAACCCCATTCTCGCTATACACTCGTTCCATGTTATATTAGGTTAGCAGTGTGCGGCTAAATTAGACACCATTTGTATCCACGTTATGCAACCCGCTAAGTTATCCCTGCAACTTGCGAGCTTCAGTTAGCGAGTGTGACTCCATTTTGTATTTCGTAATCCCTATTAGGCTGTGTCTGAGCTAGGCCTCATTATTCGTATTGCTTGCCTTAGCAGAACACTATATTTAGTTATTATTTTCTTTCCTTTTCAAGGTTGCTTTCTGACCTACTAATGAATAGGCCATTGTGCCTTCGCATACCTATCCGTGTGTGTAGTTCTGCTCCCACGTTAGGAGACGCTGAGACCCAGCACGGCAACCTTGAAAGAGTGATAGCGTGTACCCATCTAGCAGGTGGTAGCCCATCCTTCTGTGCCTCCTTTGTTCATGTTCGGCCTAAGCCGGTAACTTTCCACTGTGGGCGTGGTTGGAGGTTCTTGGGAGGAATGGTTATGCGTTGCAGACTGTTGGGGGGTCAGTCCCTCGGCAGACATCTTAGGGTGCAGGTCAGATTGGACTCCTCTGCAGAGTATTGCTAATAAACAACTGCTTGTATTCTCTACTGTCTGACCAACTCTTCATTTTGGTAGAAGGTGAGTAGGAGGTTATAGATAACCCGGTTGGCCCCTAAGGGCCACTTCCTTCAGTTGGCGCCCGAACAGGGACCCCGCAAGGTGACCCGACTCACCCGTAATCGGGTCGCAGAGTCGAGGTTGCGTCCGGTCGGTCGGGCGGATCGGGGATCCCCACATGATAAGAGCCCAGTTCTCTTGGCTGCCCCGCCCATCTGATCGGGTGACTCCTCGTCTAGTGGTCACCGGCTGGGGTCCTGAGAAGGCGAAACCTTGGATTTGGCTGTTTGGTCCAAAGAGTCAGCAGTGGAGAATAATCTTGCTCGACCTAAGTGCACCAGGTGAGTGATTTGAATTCTTGGAAAATGTGGCGCCATGGTTGAACGACATGAGCCTTTGGGCTGTGTCTGGTACAGTCTCCGTACTGTCTTGCCTTGATCTTGGTGGATTTCCTGACCCTTAAAAGACACAGAGTGTTTGTGAGCAGTCTACCAGGCCAACTGGAAATTCGGCCTATTCTTGAAAAGGTCTGGGAATGTTTGCAAGCAATCTGCCAGGCCAACTGGAGATTCGGTCTATTCTTGAAAAGGTCTGGGGCTGAAGCCTGTCTTCTTGTCTTGAAACAGTCTTTAGACTGTCGTGTTTTGGTGCAGTCTGCGGACTGTGGAGTGCGGTTTTTGGACTGCTTTTGATTTGGTTTGTGAACCGTTTTGTTGGTTGATGTTGTATTTGTCCATTAGGGACAGTGCATGTGTCTTATATTAAGATGCCTTATTTAAGTAAGTTAGGGTGTTTTGGATGTCGGTTTTGTTCCACTGAGGCTCGATTGGAAGAGAGGCAGCCTGCGCCTCCGGAGGGTACCCCAAATTTTGATGTTTACGTCAAGCATGGCATTAGCCCTATTATGTTTAGCACGTTGTGGAATAAATATAAGAGGGACAATGCTGACTTACAATGGCCACTTACTGGCACATTTGATGAACAAAAGTTGAATTACTTGCAGGACAAATTGTTTGCCAAAAAGAGCAGGCAGTCGATGTTTGATTCTCTGAGGGTATGGCAGTAGGAAGCAAAACGACGATGGATACGAGCAGAGAAACAAGCTCGGAGGGGACAGACACAAACGATAACGCAGAAAGCAATGGCCTATGACAGAGAAAAGATCGAGAAAGGCATACAGTGTGCAGATAGGAAGTTTCGATTACAGAGTGATAAATGTTATGTTGCTCAAGAGGAAGGTGATGATTTCGTTGAGGAGTTACTAGATTCTCCACCCCCACCTCCTTATGCCCCTGAACGGATATACCCCATGATCCCAACATCTCAGCATTCGGCCTCTGGTTCTGCTATTCCTAGTCTTTCTGTCTCCAGCTCTGCTGCTTCGGCCCCAGCCCCGCCTGTCTCTTCCCCACCTTCGCAAGTTACCGGGGCGGGTGCCATCAGCTCTCCTATTCTGTCTCCTGGCTCTGTATCTGTGGCTACGCCTTCTCATACTCCTACAACACAGTCTTTGTTTGCGATGGTGCCCGTTTCTTCGTCTGCTCCTTCTCCCTTGAGTGTGTTACCTCAGGCATTGCAAGATGCCGAGACGCCTGTGCGTGGAGTGCATGGAGCGAATTGGGCAGCGGCACGTGACCGCATGGAGAGAGTGTTGGTGCGCTCTGCTGTGGGTGATGAGGAAAAGGGAATGGTGGCTGACCAAGCTGCACAGTGGGCTCGGAATCCGATTTATAGTGTGGAAGATGTGTGGAGCGTGATGAAAGATTATGAGCCATTTATACAGCAACATGCTCTTAAGCATATGTCGGCTACGTTGATAGGATTGTGGGAACAGTGTTTCAAGGGTATTGCACCGCAGATCATCTATGACATTCGGGATAGGGTCTATACTACAGATATGCCCCCTAATGAGGTTTTCAGTAATGTGACGACATTGGTGGGTTACCGGGGTAGATTACTTCAGAAGGTCCCGACGACAATATCACAGTTTCCCATGAGGGAAGTTCATCCCATTTACCACCCCGAAATACCGGAGTTGCGAGATGGGAATGATGTTGTTACTCGCCCAAGGGTGGCGGCCCATTTTCAGGAACAGTGGATCTACACTCCTTGGAAAAGGAGTGAGGTAATATCCTTAAAGGGTCAATTGCCAGACCCTCGGAAAAACCCAACTGTGTATTATAAAGAATTGACGGAGGCGGCCTCCTCCACAGTGATGACATTAGCTGATATAGAGTTGTTTTTCGGCCTGTTGGTACCGGTGGATATATGGAGACAGGTGCATACGCAGGATCACGTAGTGGAATTGGGTGGAACATGGGACGAGATCAGGGCGTGGGATAAGGAGCGCAAGCCCGGCGAGAAGCCGAAGGCGGAGCGATTGGCTTTGCCGGGGCGTATTATCACTTACATGCATTCCCTTATCCCGCCGAGATGAGTGAACTGGGACAAGTTGACTGCGTGCCGTCAGAAGAAGGATGAAAGCGTGTCTGATTTCTTTACTAGGTTTGAAGGGGTGTTTTGGGATTTTAGTGGCCAAGATCTGTCACAGGAGGGTGGTGTTCATTTGTTCGTTAACAGATTTGTCACTAATTTGCTTCCTGAGATTGTGACTAGGTTGCAGGCTCCGGAAAGTACTTGGACCACATCATCCCCGTCAGTAATTTTGAATATGGCACAGTACTACGAGCATAGAGAGAATGAGGACGAAGAGAAGGTAGAGAAAAAGTCCAAGGAGTTGAAGACGAGGGTGTTGATGCAACAAGTGACAAGGGGAAATGGCAGAGGTAGAGGTTCGGGCCCGGCCCAGCGAGGGTCCTGGTTGGACAGGAACAGTACTCTCGGTGTGCCCGTAGGGTACAACCAATGTGCGTACTGTAAAAAGGAGGGGCATTGGCGAAGTGAGTGTCCGGAGTTGTTGCAGAAAGTTGAGGCCCCGAGAGGAAGGGGTTTTAGAGGGCGTGGTAGAGGAGGAGGAGGCCGAGGAGAGGTGCAGTCTGAAAATACATCGTATGATCATCACAAAAAAAACTATTTTGATGAAACTCGGGGACGGCAGTACTACCATGACGACTATGACATGGATGAAGTGACGGGGTTGTCCCACAGCTAGGACAGCCAGGGACAGGGTGAGGGACCAGTTCCGGTGCCTGTAGATCAGCGCGGACCCTATGTCACTGCAGATTTGCAAGGTACGGCCAAGAAATTTTTAGTTGATACAGGGGCTATGAATAGCTCTGTTTCCCGTTCACTGGTCCCGGGGCAGCTCTGTCTGGCCAAAACAATGTTTCGGTAGGTTTTTCGGGAATGCCTGTTGTTAGCCCCATTTCCAAGCCTCTTGCTCTGACTATTGGTCCCTTTACAGTAGATTCGCCATTACTGCTAACGACGAATTGTGGAGAGAATTTGATGGGATTGGATTTGTTGAAGAAATTACATGCCACCATCTTTTGTTCCCCAGATGGTGTTTACATGACCGTTGGGCCTCAAGTGGCTTGTGCAAAACAATGCTTTGCTAAAGATGCCCCCTCCCTGCTGAGTTCAAAGAGGTGCCACGTAGCTTGTGGGCAGCAGGAGATACGGACGTTGGGTTACTCCAGATCCCGCCGGTCTCTATTAAGATCAAAGATAATGCTGTATTGCCACGTGTTCCCCAGTATAAGATTTCACAAGCAGGAGAAAAGGCCTTATTGCGAATAATACAGGATTTGGTTAAGTCTGGTGTGCTTGAAGAGACAGCGGCGAATGTGTGTAATAGCCCTATCCTCCCTGTAGGAGAGTAGGATCTGCCTCTTATGGTTACCCCCACTTTTTGCTGATGCTTCACTGTATTTGGACTTTAGTCTGGCTGGGGCCCTGCTATTCAGGTCCCCAGCCTAGCTGCTTCCTCTCTAAATGGATTCTAAGTACCTTAGGTACTTCTCTGATTGGATTCTGGGGTGCCCTTATAAGTCCCTAGTATATGGTATACTACGTACCCAGGGCATAGGTACCCCAGGGGCCTACCAGGGGCTGAAGCATGTATTGTGCCACCCCTGGAAGGCCCTCCAAAATGACACCACAGGTCTGCTACTGCAGCCTGAGTAAGGTGGTGCATGCACCCCTTACAGTGGTATAGGCTACCTATATCACTACCATTGCACACACATATAAACCTATAAGTCACTCCTATGGCAGGCCTTGACAATCCTGAAGGCAGAGTGCTTGGTTCTCATGTGAGAGGGTGCCCCTGCATGAGCAGAGCCCCTCTGCAGTATTCGGGGTACCTCCTCTGATGCTGATGGCATGCAGCCTGACCATATACTCTTAAGTGCATTATAACCTCGCGTTAAATGCTAACTTTGGGATGGCTGCACGGAAACATGTCGTGTTTGGTGTCAAACATCTTGGAATACTACCCCCCGCCAGTTCTGGTGGCGGGGATAGCATTCCACCCTTCTAGAGGGAGAGACATGTGCCAACCGGCATACCGGGTATTAACTTTACAGAGCCCTGGCATCACAAAATGGATGCTGCAGCCACAGACACGAGTCTGGCCTCCTGCTGCCGACCGAAACTCCGGCAGGGGAGGCCTGGACAATAGGTTTCCTGTTGCAGGGAGGTGTAACCACCTCCCAGACAGGCTGATGTGTATTGGGGCTGGGTGGGTGCACTCTCAAAGTGCTTTGAAGTCCAGCACTGGGGGCACATTTGGTGTCCCTGTGCATACCCCAGTTCAAACCGGCTCAGGGGCTTCCAGCCCCTGCTCTGGCATGAAACTGGACAAAGGGAATGGGTGTAACCACCCCTCTTCCCTGACCCTCCCATAGGTGGGTCCCCAGAGAATGTCCAACCCCCTAACTTAGTATAAGTATGGGACCCCAGTCCTTAGGACTTTAGATTTACCTGGATGAAACTCTGATACAGAATCCTGGACCTTCGACGCTCTACTTTAAAATTAGAGGACTGAAGAATCTCCCTTGGGGTCAAGGAGTGACTCCCCTGCTTGGCAGGCACCTAAGAAGCAATTGTCCGGTCTGCATCACTGAAGCTCCCGCCGGACGCCGAAGTCTTTGCAACACCAGAGGTGGATTTCCAGACTTCTCCGAGGCTACCCTGAGTCCCCAGCAAACCTGAGGCCCGTGGCTATCGTGGGTAACGTGGAACCGTGACCCCTGGGCACCAAGAACTTTTGCAAGTGCATCCTCTTTCTGGTCTCCCACAAAGTTGTGCTTTGGGCTCCGAGTAGCCCTCGCCTCCAGCACCGACTGCACTGAAGATCACTGGCCTCCACTCCATGAGTATCCCGTAAGCCAGCTCCAAGTGCATCCACTCAAGGCTCCTTTGCGGTCGCTAGTCCATTGGCTAGTGGGCCCTCCCGAAGGCAACTCTTCTTCTGCTTGGTTTTCCTGGTTGCTCCAGACGTGCCCTGCCTTACCCTCACTGGGTGAGTCCCCCAGACCTTGCTGGTCTGCATCACCATCCTTTCTTCATTTTCATGAGACTTGCCGTTGCCAAGGCTTGTTGGGCCAATCCGGTCGCCAACACCTCAGCAAGCGACAGACGTTGTGGGACAGCTTGAATCCAGCTCCTGGTCATCGTCGACGCCTCCTAGACCTCGTGGCTGAAGAGTCAAGATGACCATCAACCTACCTGAAGCACCCGACACCGGTGGGCATCTGCTCATCGCCTTCCTGGTCACTGGCTAGTGACCCAGACTCTGTCCCCTCTGCTTTCAGGAACTTCAGATCTTTGATCCACCTTTGGATCCACCGAACACTTTCGACTTGGCCGCCAGCAGCACTTTGCAGCAGATCGCCATTGAAAACGACGACGAAACCCGACCCCGAAAGACACCTATGCACCCGGCTCCCCTGGGTGAGGTAACTCGAGTACTCCGGTGCTCCCGTGGGTATTGACTCTAGAACAGCCTAGTTCTAAAGGGGTTTGCTCCAAGTCCTCCTCCAAGTATCCTTTTTCTTTAAAACTCCAACCGCGACATTCCCCATAGAAGTCAACGGCGGCTCGCGGCTGTGTTCTCACACTGCACGCGTCCCCCGTGGGTCCCCTGTGTCACTACCTTGGGTGGTTCCTTGTGGTCCAAGCACTTCTACAGGCTCTAGGCGTTGTGTCTAGCTCAGTCATGGTTCTTATACCACTTTATTGGTATATGGTTTGGTACGCCCCTAGGGCCCAAACGTGTATTTGTGCTATTACTGTTGAAATTCGACTTGTAAAGTATGTACTTCGAACTCTAGCCTCATAAAGAGACTAGAGGGGTGTGTTTAAGACTAAATACATATATTTTAAATATATACCTGGTGTGGTCCTCTTTCATTTGGTCACTCAAGAGATTATAGACTGGTAAAACAAGCTGCTTTACATTCCTTCAAGACTTAGCCTGAAGGCTGGTCTCCATAGCTACCACTAGGATAGCTTTCAATAAAGGTTGTCTTTAACCTATCTCCAATTTGAGGTTGTTTGGACTGGTACAGGGTGCCCACTATAATTAGTGGACAGCATACACCAGGCCAACTTCTCACACTCCCGATTCTCAAGAAGGCACCCTTGGACTCTTCTGATGCTCATCCTGACATCTATCGCTTTGTAATTGACCTCAGAGAGGTTAATAAAATTGTAGTGCCTCAATATCCTGTAGTCCCAGACATTACCACGATATTGACAATGATTCCCTCATCAGCCAAATTCTTTTCCATGATTGATTTAAAGAATGCTTTCTTTAGTATTCGATCCATACAGATAGCAGATATCTGTTTGGATTTGCCCTAGCCAGCAGGAGCTTTAGATTCTGTCGTGCTCGTCAAGGGTATACAGAAAGTCCTACTATTTATAGTCAAGCTTTAAAAACTCAATTGGATTCTTTGGTACTTCCTCCTGGTAATGCGCTATTCAAGTATGTTGACGAGCTCCGTATGGCCTCTGATACTGAAGATGGCTGTAAAGACGCCACTGTTAAACTGCTGTTGCATTTAGCGCACCATGGCCATAAGGTGTCCCTTTCCAAGTTTCAATATAGTCAACAGGAGGTCACCTACTTAGGTCACCTACTGTCGAAGGAGGGTCGCAGACTAACACCTGAACGCATAGCTGCTATCACTAATATGCCTGTTCCTAAGACCTAACGTGAAGTACGTGCATTTATTGGTATTACCTCGTATTGTCGACATTGGATTCCCAACTATTCCCTACTAACGAAACCCCTCCTCTACCTGACTACCAAAGAAGTGCATGAGCACCTGCCTTGGACATCCGCATGCCAGCAAGCTTTTGAGCAATTAAAGGTTGCGGTTTGCTCTGCTCCTGTGCTTGGTACTCCTGATTACCAGAAGCCTTTTGTGCTTTACGTACATGAGGCGGATGGTTGCGCCCTCTCTGTTTTAACACAGAGTTTTGGTGGTAAGCAAAGACCCTGCGCTTATTTTTCTGCCATTTTGGATAACGTCGCCAGAGCGCTCCCGAACTGCCTAAGAGCTGCCACGGCGGTGGCGGTTTCTATCAGGCAATCGGCAGGGCTCGTTCTTGATACTGATCTCACAGTAATGGTACCTCATGCTGTGGATACGCTTTTGAATAAGAGAAAGACACAGCACCTTACTAGTGCGCGTCTGACTGGATATGAACTAACATTGTTTGCTCCGCACATTACCATCAAAAGATGTGCCACTCTGAACCCAGCCACGTTACTACCCCTCCCTTCGGCGAGTAATGACATGGATGCACATGATTGTGTGTACAGAACGGAAGAGGAGACAAAAGGACGGGTAGACCTGACTGATGTTCCCCTATCTGACCCCCAAGGGGAACTATATGTCAATGGCTCTTGTTTCAAATTACCAGATGGCACCACCACGGCAGCATATGCAATTACAACGTTACACACTGTAGTTGAGACATCCCATGTCACATACCAATCAGCCCACGCTGCAGAGTTGGTTGCCCTTCTTTGGGCTTGTGAGTTGAGTGAGGGACTGGCTGTCAATATTTATACTGACAGCCAGTACGCCTTTGGGGTCGCCCATAATTTTGGGCACCTCTGGGCGGAGAGAGGGTTCTTGACTTCACATGGATTGCGAATACAGAATGGCCCACTGATACATAGACTTTTGTCAGCCCTAACACTTCCCGATAAGTTAGCAATAATAAAATGTAGTGCCCACAAAGCAATAACAGATGATGTGGGGAGAGGAAATGCGTTTGCAGATCAAACAGCTAAAGAGACAGCTAGATCAAAGATGAAAAAGATGTTTGTGGCAGGTCCTGCTAGGTGGGTCCCAGACAATAGAATGTCGAGGGCACATTAGAAAACGCTAAGGAAATACAGAGTGAGGTGACCCTAGACGAATTGGCAATATGGCAGGAGAGTACAGGGCGTCTGGATGAGGATGGGTGTTGGACCGATAAGTCCGAGAAGCAGCGGTGGATGCTGCCTAATGCCTATGTACTCCCTGTGGTTACCATGGCCCATGGCCCAGCCCACATTAGCGCCAAGGAAATATGCAAGGTGTTGGACCCAGTGTGGCGGAACGACAACATTTCCAAGGTAGCCACTCATCTAGTGAAACACTGTATAATTTGCATGACACATAATCCTGGGAAAGGTACTCCTACACCCTCAGGTAACTTTGCACCATCTTCCTTCCCTTTCGAGGTTCTCCAGATGGATTTCATCGTGATGGAACGAGTTAACAATTTGAAGTATGTGCTGGTAGTGATTTGTGCATTCAGTAAATGGATTGAGGCTTACCCCACTAAGGAGAATACCGCATATGGCGACTGCGAAGGCACTCTTGAAAGAGTTCTTCCCGCGCTTCGGATTGCCGCGTTTTATCTGGAGTGATAACGGAAGTCACTTCAATTCAAAAGTCATCGAATTGGTGTGCAAAGGCCTGCATATGAAGCAGAAGTTTCATGCAGCGAACCACCCCCAGTCAGCAGGCCTGGTTGAGAAGTACAATGTACTCTCAAACTGAAGTTAGCAAAGATACAGGAAAGCACAGGATTGCGATGGCCAGATGCGTTACCTTTGGCTTTGTTATCTACCATGGCAACTGCGCACTCTAGAACAGGGTTGTCACCGTATGAAGTGGTTTTTGGGCGCCCGGCCAATATATGGTGCGTTCCAAGGCCCAAGCGCTTTTCCGAGATAGAGCACCCTTTGCTAGTGGACTATTTGTATGAATTAACTAAAGATCTTCGTTCTATTCATCAACAGATTCAGGAGACGCTGCGGCCGTTGCCAGAGGGGCCCGGGCATCAGCTACAGCCCGGCGATTATGTACTCGTAAAAAACTTTCAGAGGAAGAGCTGCCTGGAGCCTCGTTGGAAAGGACCACTGTTGGTCCTCCTTGCTACAAGGACAGCGGTGAAACTCGACGGTCGGAAGAACTGGGTGCATGGTACCTCTACCACTTCCCTACGATAAGTGGGTGCTTGACGGCATTGCTGACCAAGAAGGGGAAAGGGTGCCCCACTTTATTCCCTTCTCTGACGCTCGGTTGAGGTGGGCGCAGACGGAAGCAGAGAGTGATGCTGCCTTACTTGAGGCGGTCCCCCCGGAGATAAGGGCAGCCCCAGCATCTTCCCCATCTGATCCACAGGCACCTGGGTCTCAATGTCCTTCTGAGCCAGAGTTTCTTCCCCTTTTTGTTGACGAAGAAGTGCCTGGAGCTACCAGGTATAACTTACGCCCCCGACAGAAGGACAGTGCGCCAGAGGGACAGTCCAGGAGTTAGGGAAGGACTTGAGATAAGGGAGTAGGTGCTATGTCTAAGGTGCCTGTATCGGATTAGGGTGAGCTACATTGGTGCACTGCCCTAGGCACTGGACAGGATCATTGAGGGTACTTGCCCAGGAGGGAGGGTGCCCTATCCTGACAGAAGAAGGATTTGTCTCCAGCAAGGGCCGCGAATCGCGTGGTCCCATCGAGGGAGTGCTTCATAGCACCGTCGTTGATGAACAATAGGAGCCTACCAGCAAGGCTCTAGACAGACGCTGGGTGACTTGTGCCCCTCTGGTCGGTTGTATTCTTGTGGCTCCAATTCATAAAGCTCTTCACATGTACCCATTTGGCCGTGCTGCCATGGGGGATCAACAGCCTCTGGCGGCACCCCCATCAGGGCAGGATGGTTCTGTATGCTCTAGCTGGTCCACTAGGAGTAAGATAGTAGTAGTAGTAGTATTCATTCTCATAGTAATGATAATACTGTTTGGGGTAGTATGGTATTTAGAAGAACAGCATCCCGTACACACTTTGATAGGGACTACCCCGGCTGCATCTGAGCACCTGTTCGTTACGCTGGCCCCGCATAAAGCGAGACATAGACAGACATATGTTGAGAATGCCTTTCTGCAAATGCTTCATCAAGTACACAATACCACTAATGCCACGAATTGCTGGGTGTGTGGGTTACTCCCCTCAGTTGTGCACAAGAATGATTTACTGGTGTCTTTACCCCTGTCATACTTAAGTAGCTGTGAGGCATGGTTCCAGTTGCTTTCCATGGTGTATATTCATTATCATGCAGATGCTATGAACATGATAAAGTCTGATTATGAAGCAGTGTTGGAGTATATAGTAGTGCACCAGGGGTATACACCTGGGACAGATGGAAAGGAGGGTACCTTACATCCAGAAGCTTGTATGAATGTTTATGAAGGTAATCAGAATGCCACCTGGCTACGAAATGAAATGTTGGATTTTCAGGGATTCAATGTTACCAAATACTTCAAATGTTTCCATGAACGAAATGTCACCGAAGACAAAGCCATGCCCGTTCCTGTAATTCATACAGCAGCTAGTCTCTGTGTTGAAGGTTCCGGGAACATTCCAGTGGGACAGAGCAGTTGCAACTATACATACCGATTAAACACTACTAGTAGCCCACCTTTGCTAACACCTCCAAATGTATACTTTGTTTGTGGGGAGCAGGCTTATACATGGCTCCCAAGGGGATGGTCTGGCCGGTGTTATGTCTCTTTCCTTTTACCTCCTGTTTACATTGCACGTCCAACTATCATAAAGACCATAGGCTGCAGCGGAGAAGTGTATACTTGTCCCGGGTAAGGAGAGTTATTGATACAGCAGATATCGATCAAACTGATACTACCCTACAGCAATTCACTGATGCCATGAAGGGTATTGTGCCTTTCTGGGGACCTATGTATAATAGTGTTAGCATTCGTCGTCTCACTAGGGTTGTGGAAGGGGTTATCAACACTACAGCAGGCATACTCACTAACATCACGGCTGAGCTCCAGGCTACCAGACTCGTTGCTCTTCAAAATCGGATGGTTTTAGACATCATCCTTACAGATAGGGGTGGAGTTTGTCGCGTCATCGGCAGCAGCTGCTGCATCTACATCCCAGATCACGCCCCTAATGTATATTCCGCTATCCAGAAACTTCATAGGCTTGCCTCTGATATTCATCAGGATAATGGTTCATGGTCCTTGACAAGGTGGTTCTGGGGTTTGCTATCATCCTGGGGTTGGAAGATACTTCTATTTCTAGTAGCAATTGCAGGTGTCATCTTCACATGCTGTCTATATGTCAACTGCCTTCCAGCATGCTGCACCTATTGTGTGGGCAAGCTCACCCCTACACCTAAATTGCCGGGACGAAATAATAAAGTCTCTACTATGATGATGCAAGATATACAGGATATGATGCTGATAGATGAGGGTATTTTTGAATACTAAAGAGATCTTGACATACATGTGCTGCTTTGTTTCCTTTTGCAATTTGAGTGAGTATGCATTTTCTTTCTCCCCTGTTTAGTGTTGTAAAGACCCTACCGGATAGCGCCAATAAAGCATTTAGCCTCCACTGCTAAAAGGAGGGTCTGTTAGGTTTGAAAACCCCATTCTTGCTATACACTCTTTCCATGTTATATTAGGTTAGCAGTGTGCGGCTAAATTAGACACCATTTGTATCCACGTTATGCAACCCGCTGAGTTATCCCTGCAACGTGCGAGCTTCAGTTAGCGAGTGTGACTCCATTTTGTATTTCGTAATCCCTATTAGGCTGTGTCTGAGCTAGGCCTCATTATTCATATTGCTTGCCTTAGCAGAACACTGTATTTAGTTATTATTTTCTTTCCTGTTCAAGGTTGCTTTCTGACCTACTAATGAATAGGCCATTCTGCCTTCGCATACCTATCCGTGTGTGTAGTTCTGCTCCCATGTTAGGAGACGCTGAGACCCAGCACGGCAACCTTGAAAGAGTGATAGCGTGTACCCATCTAGCAGGTGGTAGCCCATCCTTCTGTGCCTCCTTTGTTCATGTTCGGCCTAAGCCGGTAACTTTCCACTATGGGCGTGGTTGGAGGTTCTTGGGAGGAATGGTTATGTGTTGCAGACTGTTGGGGGGTCAGTCCCTCAGCAGACATCTTAGGGTGCAGGTCAGATTGGACTCCTCTGCAGAGTATTGCTAATAAACAACTGCTTGTATTCTCTACTGTCTGACCGACTCTTCAGTTTGGTAGAAGGCGAGTAGGAGGTTATAGATAACCCTGGTGGCCCCTAAGGGCCACTTCCTTCACGTCTAAGTGCTCTCCCTCACCTCTAGTTAAGTCACCTGTCATAGAATGCTTGCCTAAAACATCTCCTCACAAATGGAGTTATAGGAAGGAAAGAGGAGTTATAGGAAGAAAGGTCCTTTCTGAGTCTCTACACCGTTGCCTTAGGCCAGACGCTTCTTTATCATCAGATGTGGTCTTGAGGCTGAAAACTATGAGACCAACCTTCTGGCTGGCTATCCTATGTCTGTTCAGTAAGGCCCCTGTACCCTTTGGGCCACTCACTAAGGGGAGGTATGTATCTGTGCACTTGGTGAATTCCACCAGCCCACACTAATACCCAATGGTTCCTCACTGCCACTGGCTCTAGCTTCAGCACGCAAGGACCATCCCCATTTGGTCAGAGCCACATTTGGCACTGGCACAGATGTTGCCCATGGAAATTACTATAATGCAACCTTCAAAGCCATCAATATTCAATGTGGCAAAGTAGAAAATTGAGTTGAACATCAACAATGGCCCCTTGGCAGAGCACAAATTCACAGTGCTTAAAGATCTGCCATGAAGGAGAAGTTGTTTGGCTCTGACTCTGAGGCCATTGAAATGCCTGACACAGACTAATCATTGCCACCCAGAGGATCATGGTGCAGAGGTAGATAATCTGCTTCCCCATTATATAATATTGGAATGGCCTAGAAACTTCATCAGACGGGGGTATACCTTATCACTAGTAATTTCCTTATTTACAGTTGTGGTATGGAAAGCAGCTGAAGTCTTTGAATTGACCTTGTACTCTATTTCTGTGAAGTCCAACATTTTAACTGCAATCTTGCAACCCTCCTCCTCAGTGGAACCCCTTGATTCCATTTAATGAGACTCTTCTACATACTGTTATGTCTGCATGAGAAAAAACAATCTTGGGCACAGCAGTTCAGTGAAAGTTAGGCTGAACCAAAGGCATGCACCAGGATACCCACACTTTTTGTCTTCTCACCCGTTCCAGAGAGTCTGATAGTCCAAACTGCTCCTTCAAAGCAAAACTGGAATGCCTTCCAGATGGCACCTCTAGATGGAAAGTCAAAGAAATTTGACAATATAGGCTGAAAAGTTTTCACTTCTGGTAGACTTGCCCTCATCACTGCTAATGCAACCTGTCTTCCTGTGTTAATGCCTTTTACAGAAGTCTGCAAAACTTATAGTTATCATCTTGCCAGACCCATACAAAAGCCATTTACAGACCTTGTTAGTGATGGTTTGGATGAATCAAAACAAATCTTGAAGTACAGTCAGGCTTCTGCAGATGTTGCTCAATCCTTGGGCATGTCTGTGATGCTTGGAAGCACTCCACTGGCCTTTCCTGAGATGTCCAAGCCACACTCATGGATATGCCTTTCCATGGTGAGCGGCTATAGGAGAGAAATTGAACTCCGCCATGAAACTATTCAAAGCAACACTTGCTGGGCCTAGCCTTCCCAGTGAGGCAATTTCATTAACAGTATAGAAAGTTTTGTGGCATTTCTAGGGCAATCTGATCCGAGATGAGATAACCTTCTCAGGTAGTCAAGACACTCCAAAAGCTGCATCGCTCCATTTGGTCAGTGGTGGATTTTGGGGTTGCCTTCACCAGTTTTCTGACTCCCACCCCCCTGAAGCTATCAACTTCTAGTGGGGGCCAGGATCTCCCATTCATCCCCTTAGGAGATGGTCACCTGATCATCCTACTAACTCACAAGGGCTGCGCCCTATCCTTCCTGTCCCTCCCTCTGCACCACCCTGCTACTGCCATGATGTGCTCTCCCGCATACACCTACATTTTAGAGAGAACATTATTTGCCCTGTACTCATGGCGGCTTAAGAGGCGTTGCCTCAGGAAGAAAGGTGCATGGGTTTCTACTCGCATTACCTCTTGGTTCCCAAGAAGGATGGGGGTTTGAGACTCTTATTGGATCGCCATCTGCTGAACTTATTCATTCGGCCCGGCAAGTTCAAGCTGCTGTCATTTAGCCAAGTTCTGTTGGGCCCTGAATGCGGGAAGTTGGCTGGAGTACCTGGATCTCCAGGTTTCTTCTCTCCATCTTGCAATCCTCTCCATCCACAGACGTTACCTGAGATTCATGGTGAGAAGCCAGCACAGTTCATGGGTCTCCCACTTGAACTGATAACTCCACATGTCATTATGAAAGTGCTGAAAGTATTGGCAGCTTCACTGGGATGTTCAGGTATCTCTTACAGTACTTTTAGTTCATCCACCTTGCTCAGTTTTCTAACAAGAAAGGTTGCTCAATTGCAACTGTTCATTCTTCTTATCCAAGGAAGTATCTGCATTTCATATGGAATACCCAATAACCCTCCCCTCTTTCATCCATTAGCCTCTTCCTCATGCAACCAAGAAAGAGGAACAGCTCCATTGATTGGACCACACACATGCTGTATCATATTTCATTGGCCGCACACAATAGAACAGAGTGGATGTTCAGCTCTTTGTTGGCTTCACCAGAGCAAAAAGTGTGCAGTGGACACCAAACACACCATTTTGGACTGCAAGAATCTTCCTATCAAGATCTTCTACACACTAGCCAAGACAGATTTTTAAGAGGGCATTCATGCCCATAACACTAGAGCTATAGCAGCCTCAAGAGGCATGCCAGTTACTGACAGCTGCCAGGCACCTACATGGATATCCTTGAATACTTTTGCCAAACATTACTGCTTTACATCGCAAGCACGCAGTGATGGGTTTTTGGTTGAGCTGTGTTGTTTGAGTTCATTAGTTAATGGGTACTACTCAATACCTATCTGTAACAATATTTCTGGTGGATACATTATATTCCTGTAGACGAGTTTCTACTGTCCCTTCTCCCCTGTGAGCAAATATGATCCCATGGTTCTGTGACTGTCTCTGTTGTTGGAAATCTCTCTATTCCTCTATGCACAGCTTGATGGGGGCACAGAACAAGTTGCAGGAACTGAGGCCTCTGTGCTGGTAGTTACCTAGTACATTTTGGCGTTGTCTGGTGTCATGGCTGGAGGGGGAGTCTCACATCAGGTGAACTAATGATAACACAACATCAAAGAATGCCCCCTGGACAGCACATCATTTTTAAATGGGTTAAACAATCCCCTCATCTGAAAGAGCATAATCAACAGTTGAAAAAAACTATACATATATATATATATATATATTCACTGAAAAAACCACAGGTTTCAGGGACATTATAGTTAGTTGGACATTTCACTTGTATAAAACCAGAGAAATTCGGCCGTTATAGTTAGTTGAGGTAACTATAACTTGCGCCCCTGCAATGCACTGCTGATGACGTCACATATTACATCACTCATGACATGGTCAGTGACATCACAGATGGCATCACTGATGACATCTCAAATGACATCACTGATGACATCATCCAGAGACTGGGTGATTTTTAAAAGTTTAAGAATGTTACATACAGGTACGCAAAGGTGTATCGAAGAATGAGTGAGTGTATGTAAATGTAAATGTCCAGTATTTGTAAATCGGGAACAATTACCCGAGGGTGTCAAGGCGCTGGGGGCCGTCGGGAAGATTAAGCAAGCTATTGCCCAGAGTCACATGGTGCTGGGCTGATCTGCCACAAGCGCCGGGGATTGAACCGTGAGCCCCCGGGTTCCGGAGTCAGTTGCCCTGGCCGCTGCGCCACACCTCTTCCCTATGAGTGTCTGAATGGATGATTTAGTTGGTGCATGTCTGACTGTATAAGTGAGTGATTAAACATGTCTTAGTGAATGCATGGGTGAATGACTAATCTGTGTGAATGTTTGTATCAGTCTGTCAGTTGGTGTGTAAGTGGCTGCATGGGCTGGTGACTATCTACATGAGTGTCTATATGGGTTATTGATTGGTTGTCTGAGTACCTGTATGGATGCTTGAGTGTCTGTGTGGGTGTGTGGGGGGGTGTAACTCCCTGCATGGATGTGTGAGTGGGTGCTTTAGTGGGTGTATGGGTTCATGAGTGCATCTGTGAGGGGCTGTATGGGTGAGTGTGTGTGCCTATGGCTGTGTTGGTGAGTGAATGGATGTCTCAGTGGTTTATGTGTTCGTAACTACATATATGAAAGGCAGTATAAGTGAGTGTTGGAGTATATAACTAACTATATGTGAGAGTGAGTGATTGTGAGAGTGGCTGTATGCATGAGTGTGTGCTTGTGTCAGTGATTGTATAAGAGAGTAAGTATGTGTTAGTATCTTTCTGAATAAGTGAGGTGGTGTGTGTATAACTGTATAGGTGAGTAAACGGGAGTGTAATTGATTCTTTGCATGACTGACTAGGTGGGTGAGTAACTCTATGGGTGAGTGGCAGTGTGTGAGTGTCTGTATGGGTGTATGACTGCATATGATATTGGCAGTATTGATGAGTGACTGCATGTATGAGTGGCTGTATGGGTGAGTGAGTGGATGTGTATGTAGACGTATGAATCAGTGAGCGGGTATGTACTAACTGGTATTGGTCTGTCGATGGTTTCGAGATTGGTAGTCTGGATTTTAGAGTGGGTGTATCAAAGGTTATATTAGAGTGTGAGGAGGTGCATCAGATGATCACGTGGATGATGTCATCAGTGATGTCATTGGTGATGTCATTTGAGATGTCATCAGTGATCTCATCAGTGATGTCACTGACCATGTCATGAGTGATGTAATATGTGATGTCATCAGCAGTGCATTGCGGGGGCGCGAGTTATAGTTAGCTCAACTAACTATAACGGCCGAATTTCTCTGGTTTTGTACAAGTGAAATGACCAACTAACTATAACGTCCCTGAAACCTGCAGTTTTTTCAGTGAATTTCTAAGGTTTTTTAGATGCTAATTTCTAACTATAACGTCCCTGAAACCGATGTTTTTTTCAGTGAATTTCAAAGGTTTTTTAAATGCTAATTACTACTATAACGTCCCTGAAACCTATGGTTTTTTTCAGTGAATTTCAAAGGTTTATTAAATGCTAATTTGTAACTATAATGTCCAAAAAATACTTTTTCTTAATTTTTAAACTTTTATAAAAATAATGTGATGTTTTCTCTTTTCTAAAATATGAATTTACATTTTTTTTTTTTTTAAAGTGGATTCGCGTACCGATCATGTACCAGTCACGGTGGTTGAGTGAATCCAAGAATTTTGCCGCCATATTGGTTAAGTCATGTGCGATGCGTGTTTGGTATGCAAAGGGTGCGCGGTTCTCGGCCCCGCGTAAAGTCACGAACGTATTTCTGGGGGTCGCGCCAGGTGCGCGAATCTACCGCAAATTTTTAAGTTTTAAAAGTATATGTATATAACTTTCATATGTATATTATACCAAGAGATTATTTAACATAATTGTAAATATCATATATTTGTAACTGGAATAAACATATATAATTGTTAAAAATATCTTTGGAAATTGCTCCGGGTGCGCGCTGGTTGCGCGCCGGGTGCGCGAAGCCCATGTGACTTCAAAAGAAAGAATTTCATTGGTTAAGAAGCTTTGGATTCTAGAACTTGAAAGACCCCACCCATTTTTTTCATTCTTTCAACTGCATCTCAGGAGACACACCTGTTGTGTTTTGCTCTTCTTCTTTGGCTTTTTTGGTGGGTTTTTTCTACATCAGGAAATGGCTGCTTCCAATCCATCACAGCAGCTACCACCTGAAGAAGAAGGAGACTTGGAAGAACCGGTGAAGGTCAGATATGAGAGTATCGTTTGGGGTTTCTTCTCAATACCACCTGGGGAGAAAAAGGTACATGCACGAAAGGTTATGTGCACCATATGTGAGAAGGTCCTCTCACGAGGATCTGACAAGAAGTATTCCTGCGGCCCATCATCAATGGTCAAGCATTTACAAACAATGCACCCACGGCGTCTCGCGAGGGAACAGCAGCGATGAGACCAACAGAAGCAGGCAAGTCAGGACGACGCTGCTGGACCTAGTACTTCATCTGGTACCACAGCAACTACAACACCTCACATTGTCCCTGAATTTGCCAGAGTGGAGCAGCATTGCGTAAAATGCAAAAAAAAAATATGTTTTTGCGACCAATTAGTGGATGCCATCGTGGTTGCCATTAAAAACCACCATTGTTATTATTATTATTTTTTATGCAATGACTTTGTAATTGCATAGTGTTTTGAAAGTTTTCACTGTTGGTTCTGTTTATTTTTTCTTTTTTTTTTTAAAAAACACCCAAAAAATACAAAAAAGAGTTGAAAAAACACATAAAAATATAAAACAAAAAAGAAGAAAAAAAATGGTTCTTTTTAGAACCGCCTATTTGGTTAAAAATAGACAAATTTGTACGTTTTGTATGAATTGTGGCAAGTGTAATATATGGAGAAGTGAATGGGTAGTGCATGTGTGATTCCATGAGTGCATGTGTAGTGCCTGGGTGATTGGAGAAGTGCATGTGTACTACCTGAGTGATTGCATGAGTACATGGGTAATGCCTGGGTAATTGCAAGAGTACATGGGTAGTGGCTGGATGATTGCATGAGTGTAGGGGTAATGTTTAGCTGATTGCATGAGTGTAGAGGTAGTGCGTGGGTGATTTTATAAGTGCATGGGTATTGCCTGGGTAATTCTATGGGTACAGGGGTAGTGCTGGGGTGATTGCGTGAGTGCAAGGGTAGTGACTGGGTGATTGAAGGAGTGCATGGGTAATGCCTAGGTGCATCGAGGAGTGCATCAGTAGTGCCTGTGTGATTGCATGAGTGCATAGGTAGTGCCTGGATGATTTTATAAGTGCATGGATACTGCCTGAGTGATTGAAGGACTGCATGGGTAATATCTAGGTGATTGCATGAGTTCAGGGGAAATGTCTGGGTCATTGGAGGAGTGCATGTGTAATGCCTAAGTGATTGCATGAGTGCAGGGGTAATGTGTAGGTAATTCGAGGAGTGCATGAGTAATGTGTGGCTGATTGCAAGAGTGCAAGAGTAATGTGTCGGTCGTTGCATGACTGTAGTGGTAGTGCCTGCGTGATTGGAAAAGTGTATAAGTAGTGCCTTGCTGATTTTTTAAGTGCATGGGTATTGACTGCATGATTGGTGGAGTGCATGGATACTGCCTGGATAATTGTAGCAGTGCAAGAGTACTGCCTGGGATATTCTATGAGTGCATAGCTAATGCATGGGTGTTTGCATGAGTGCAAGAGTAATGTCTGGGTGGTTGCATGAGTGTAGCGGTAGTTCCTGGGTCATCGGTGGAGTGCATGGGTAATGCCTAAGTGATTGCATGAGTGCAGGGGTAATGTGTAGGTAATTGGAGGAGTGCATGGGTAATACCTAAGTGATTGCATCAGTGCAGGGGTAATGTCTGGGAGATTAGAGGAGTGCATAGGTAATGCCTGGGCAATTGCATGAGTGTATGGGTAATGTCTAGCTGATTGTATGAGTGTAGGGGTAGTGCCTGGTGATTTTATAAGTGCATAGGTACTGGCTGGGTAGCTGCATGAGTACAGGGGTAGTGCCTGGGTGATTGGAAGAGTGCAAGGGTAGTACCTGGGTGATTGAAGGAGTGCTTGGGTAAAGCCTGGGTGATTGCATGAGTGCAGGGGTAATGTGTGAATGTTTGGAGGAGTGCATGAGTAATGTCTGGGTGATTGCATGAGTGCAGGGGTAATGTGTAGGTAATTGGAGGAGTGAGTAATGTCTGGCTCATTGCATGAGTGCAGGAGTAATGTCTTGGTCGTTGCATGACTGTAGTAGTGCCTGGGTTATTGGAAAATGTATAAGTAGTGCCTGGGTGATTTTTTAAGTGCATGGGTACTGGCTGGATGATTGGAGGAGTGCATGGATAGTGCCTGGATGATTGCAGCAGTGCAAGAGTACTGCCTGAGTTATTCTATGAGTGCATAGCTAGTGCCTGGGTGATTGCATGAGTTGAAGAGTAATGTCTGGGTCATTGCATGACTGTAGTGGTAGTGCCTGGGTGATTGGAAAAGTGTATAAATAGTGCCTGGGTGATTTTGTAAGTGCATGGTACTGGCTGGATGATTGGAGGAGTGCATGGATAGTGCCTGCATGATTGCAGCAGTGCAAGAGTAGTGCCTGGGTTATTATATGAGTACATAGATAGTGCCTGGGTGATTGCATGAGTGCAAGAGTAATGTCTGGGTGGTTGCATGAGTGTAGTGGTCATTCCTGGGTGATTGCAGGAGTGCATAAGTAGTGCCTGAGTGCTTGCATGACTGTATAGGTAGTGCCTGGATGATTGTATAAGTGCATGGGTACTGCCTGAGTGATTGAAGGACTGCAGGGGTAATAGCTAGGTGATTGCATGAGTGCAGGGGTAATGTCTGGGTCATTGGAGGAGCACATGGGTAATGCCTAAGTGATTGCATGAGTGCAGGGGTAATGTGTAGGTAATTCGAGGAGTGCATGAGTAATGTGTGGCTGATTGCAAGAGTGCAAGAGTAATGTGTCGGTCGTTGCATGACTGAAGTGGTAGTGCCTGGGTGAGTGGAAAAGTGTATAAGTAGTGCCTGGCTGATTTTTGTAAGTGCATGGGTACTGGCTGGATGATTGGTGGAGTGCATGGATACTGCCTGGATGATTGCAGCAGTGTAAGAGTACTGCCTGGGTTATTCTATGAGTGCATAGCTAGTGCCTGGGTGATTGCGGGAGTGCATAAGTAGTGCCTGGGTGATGCATGAGTGCATAGGTAGTGCCTGGATGATTTTATAAGTGCATGGGTACTGCCTGAGTGATTGAAGGACTGCATGGGTAATAGCTAGGTGATTGCATGAGTGCAGGGGTAATGTCTGGGTCATTGGAGGAATGCATAGGTAATGCCTAAGCGATTGCATGAGTGCAGGGGTAATGTGTAGGTAATTGGAGGAGTGCATGGGTAATGCCTAAGTGATTGCATGAGTGCAGGGGTAATGTCTGGGGGATTAGAGGAGTGCATAGGTAATGCCTGAGTAATTGCATGAATGTAGAGGTAATGTCTTGCTGATTGCACAAGTGTAGGGGTAGTGCCTGTGTGATTGGAGGAGTGCATAGGTGGTGCCTGGGTGATTTTATAAGTGCATGTGTACTGCCTGAGTGATTGAAGGAGTGCATGTTAAATGACTAAATGATTGCATGAGTGCAGGGGTAATGTGTAGGTAATTGGAGGAGTGCATGGGTAATGCCTAAGTGATTGCATGAGTGCAGGGGTAATGTCTGGGGGATTAGAGGAGTGCATAAGTAATGCCTGGGTAATTGCATGAGTGTAGAGGTAATGTCTTACTGATTGCATGAGTGTAGCAGTTGTTCCTGGGTGATTGCAGGAGTGCATTGGTAATACCTAGGTGATTGCATGAGTGCAGGGGTAATGTCTGGGTCATTGGAGGAGTGCATGGGTAATGCCTAAGTGATTGCATCAGTGCAGGGGTAATGTCTGGGGGATTAGAGGAGTGCATAGGTAATGCCTGGGCAATTGCATGAGTGTAGGGGTAATGTCTAGCTGATTTCATGAGTGTAGGGGTAGTGCCTGGTGATTTTATAAGTGCATAGGTACTGGCTGGGTAGTTGCATGAGTACAGGGGTAGTGCCTGGGTGATTGGAAGAGTACAAGGGTAGTGCCTGGGTGATTGATGGAGTGCTTGGGTAATGCCTGGGTGATTGCATGAGTGCAGGGGTAATGTGTGAGTGTTTGGAGGAGTGCATGAGTAATGTCTGGGTGATTGCATGAGTGCAGGGGTAATGTGTGGGCAATTGGAAGAGTGCATGAGTAATGTCTGGCTGATTGCATGAGTGCAAGAATAATGTCTTGGCCGTTGCATGACTGTAGTAGTAGTGCCTGGGTGATTGGAAAAGTGTATAAGTAGTGCCTGGGTGATTTTTTAAGTGCATGGATACTCGCTGGATGATTGGGGGAGTGCATGGATAGTGCCTGGATGATTACAGCAGTAAAAGAGTACTGCCTGGGTTATTCTATGAGTGCATAGCTAGTGCCTGGGTGATTGCATGAGTGCAAGAGTAATGTCTGGGTGGTTGCATGAGTGTAGTGGTAGTTCCTGGGTGATTGCAGGATTGCATAAGTAGTGCCTAGATGATAGTAGGAGTGCAAGGATAGTGCCTGGGTCATTAGAGGAATGCATAGGTAGTGCCTAAGTGATTGCATGAGTGCAGGGGTAATGTGTATGTAATTGGAGGAGTGCATGGGTAATGCCTAAGTGATTGCATGAGTGCAGGGGTAATGTCTGGGGGATTAGAGGAGTGCATATGTAATGCCTGGGTAATTGCATGAGTGTAGAGATAATGTCTTGCTGATTGCATGAGTGTAGGGGTAGTGCCTGGGTGATTGGAGGAGTGCATAGGTAGTGCCTGGGTGATTTTATAAGTGCATGTGTACTGCCTGAGTGATTGAAGGAGTGCATGTTTAATGACTAAGTGATTGTATGAGTGCAGGGGTAATATCCAGGTGGCTGCATGGGTGTAGTAGTAGTGCCTGGATGATTGGAGTAGTGCATAGGTAGTGTCTGGGTGATTTTATAAGTGCATTGTACTGGCTGAGTGATTAGAGGAGTGCATAGATACTGCCTGGGTGATTGAAAGAGTGCAAGGGTAGTGTCTGGGTGATTGCATGAGTGCAGGGGTAATGTTTGGGGGATTGGAGAAAAGTATAGGTAATACCTGGGTGATTGGAAGAGTGTACGGGTAATGTCTAGCTGATTGCATGAGTGTACAAATAGCACCTGGGTGATTGGAGAAGTACATAGGTAGTGTCTGGGTGATGTTATAAGTGTATGGGTACTGGCAAGGTGATTGGAGAGGTGCATGGATAGTGCGTGGGTGATTGGAGGAGTGTGGGAATAGTGCCTAACTGTATAGATGAGTGCATGGGTAGTGTTTGAAAAAATGGATGAGTGCAGTAAAAGTGACTGTAAACATTAGTTCACATTATCATGCTTATTACATTATTTCTTTTTACCTTTTTTATTAAAGAAGATACAAAACTCAGTGGAACTATTTTACAGTAGTTTTGTTGTAAACTGAATTTAAAATCTTTTCAAACTTCACCATTACCTTCTGTAAAAAAGTAGAAGAAAAACTGTTATCGAATATAATATTATAGTTTTAAGAACACAACATAATTTTAGAATTACATAACATTTTCAGTTTCCTTTTTTGCTGTTCTCAGATTCTACTGAATTTCACCATACACAGTGATTTCAATGTAGATCATCATACAACAGCGGGGGAAAAAATAATCAATGAGATTGTACAAAAAAAACAAATCAGCATTGAGCATTATTTAGAACAAGTGTAACTATCTGTTTACCTATCTACAGTTTCTAAATTACATTCTTCAACTACATTAAGGGGCCGATTCCGATCTCGGCCGGTAGGGCTCCGAATCGGATTCGGCTTAACCGGATCCGATTCGGAGCCCTATTTCCCGACCGATTCGTACGCGCGTCTGGGCGAGCGAGTACGATGCGAAATCGCCGACCGACTCGTCCGGGCGTCCCGACCGCTCCGACCGACTCGTTCCCGGGTCTAACCGCACCGACCGACTTGCTCGGACTCGACTTCGCACCGCGCAATGGAGACGTTCCCCGGCCAGGTAAGTACGATGCGCGCCGCGAGCGAGTCCGACCGAGCCGCGCACTCCGGCTCGAAAGAGCAGTCGGAGCCGTACTTTGGGGGTCCGTGTCGGACCCCCCTGTACGCGTAGCCGCGCGAGTCGCACACAGGGGGGACCCATGGGTCCCCCTACCTGTGCGTGTATGGCGCGAGTCGCTTCGCCGCGTACACGCTGTAGGGGGCGCCCTTGTCCGCCTCGCACCCATTGAGTCAATGGGAGCCCGCGTACGCGTTGTACGACCGGCTCCCATTGCATGGCGCGAGTCGCTTCGTCACAGACACGCTGTAGGGGGCGCCTTTGTCCGGCTTCTCGTTATTTACTGAGTCAATGGGAGCTCGCGGTGACGCCATGCACGACCGGCTCCCATTGGCCCCCACTGAGTCCGACTGACTCGAGTCCGAT